>CM053649.1:15344923-15632423 GCA_028654395.1 Scutellaria barbata | reverse complement strand
GCAGAGTGTTACGACTTTATGACCAATATTTTTTTATTTAACTATAGTTTCACATATAAGTTAACCAAATAACAAAACCAGATGATAATAAAAAAAAACCTTTAAATCGATTAGATTATATTTTTTTTAAAAGAAATTATTTCAATCAGACGGTATGCTCACCTCTAGTTATATGTGGTTGAATGGATTTAAAAGAGAATTTCATAAAATAATTGATTGTATTATTATATATATGACAATACCATTCGTTATATAAATATTATCATACATGAACAACAAAGTCTATCAAGTATTTTTTGAATAAATAAAAGAAAGAGTTAATTTCAATTTTGATCTTGTATGTAAGATTTTTTTTTTCATTTTTGGATAATTAAGTATACGTTGAAAAAAATGAAAATGATCTTACATATATGACCAAAATTGAATTAACCCTAAAATAAAGGTAGAATCAAAATTTTGGTTTTATAATTAGGTTTATATTTTTATGTATATTAATTTTGGTGTATTAACTATCTTTATTATTATTATTTTTTTGCTAATTTTCATTTCATTTTGCTCATAATGTCAATTTTTTTCTACGTGGATGGTGGTATTAAAAATCCACATTAGTAATTTTAACCTAGTTCCAAATAAAATGAAATGAGAATTGGAAAAAAATAATAATTGGATCAAGATTAAAATTAAAATTTATAATTAATAGTAAAAAAAATGAACAAAGTTTAAGTTACCACATGAAATTTGTAATTTCTCTGAAAGAAATTTATCCAAATATATTTAAAGGAAGATTCTTAATGCTTATAATTATATAAAATTCCACCACTCCATAACAACAGTCAGTCAGTCTACAAAATGTCTTGAGATCTTGCCATAATTCTGTCCACAAATCTTGATATTTATCATGTCTTTCCAATTGAAAGTTACGTCGCACAAGCTATCATAGCATTTAAGAGTACCCATGATTGATCCAATTTAAAATAAAATAGCTCAATTACAAATTAAAATTTATATAACCTTCGGGTAAATTATAAAAACCAACTCAAATTATTACCCCTTATATTAAGATATTCGAATTTTGGATTGTTAAATTCATTTTCACAAATATATATATATATATATATATATATTAAATTTTGAATTATAATTGTAAGCTAAAAGATTATAAGTCTCTAATAATTAGATTTTGATACGATTGTTAACAAAGTAAAAAAACTGGTCATTTAAAAAAGAATTTGGGGAGTAAGTGGCCAAAGTCCTTGTGGTCAAAGGGTCGAAGCAGCCAAGAAAGTGTGATTAAAGTAAAAATTAATAATTAGTATCCATAATTGTGAACATAGAAAATGAAAAATATAGTACAAGAATGAAAATGAATGGTACCCCACATGTGCTCACTACATTACACATACACTTGAGACTTGACCAACTTCCTTTAATTTTCCACTAGAGCACTGAATTACATTTATGTCCCCACTGAATTACATGAAACTTTCCACAGCCACCCACTATAAACTTCAGCATTCTCTCTCCATGATGATGACTTGGTGAAATTACTATTGGAAGTTGCAATTGTTGTATAAAACACAAATTTATATATATGACGTCAAAGACTATTCTCATATTCGGGGTGATTTACCAAAAAAATTTAAATTAAATAAACAATTATCAAAATATTGAAATTCTTAGGGTTTTATCAAATTATTATAATTTAGAGGTGGGTATTGTGACTACTGTATTCGGATGATGGAGTCGCGCCTCAAAATTGCAACTTTTATTTTCTTAAAAATTAATTAGACTTCAACCGCGACTTCAATTTTAAATTTTAGTTTTAAAGGGAATCGTAGTTGACAATTATGATCTCTTTTTTTTATTTATCGACACATATTATTTTTCTTCATCCCTTTTCATGAGAAATCCATCAATACTATCTTATTATCGTTTTATTTCATCTTTCTCCCCTCCTTTTTCTTTCTTTCTTGGTAATTTTCTTTTTCAATACTCTTTTAACTATTGCATTTTTTGTTGTCGGCTATTGTATTGCACTTGTAGGTTTTGCTCGTTCATCATTTCAGTTGTCTTCACGATTTATTTATATACATTCTTTTAATTTTTTTATGTAGAGTTTGAAATATAGAATAAACTTTTTTTGTGAATGTTAATCATAAAACATTTCAATTATTTAACTACCTTGTATTTATAAAATTGTAACATAAAAAAATAGATAGAATAATTTACGACATATCATTCATAAATTATTTAGAAGCATAAAAAACTTAGAAATTGATAGTAAAAGAATATTATATTATATTATATTATATTATATTATATTATATTATATTATATTATATTATATTATATTATATTATATTACAAGCTATGATTAGTTGATCCCTATATTAATATTGATGAACCCATAATTTATTTATTTTGGAATTTTGAAGATATGGCAGTTAAGAGGCATGTTACAATATTTTTGTATATTGGAGGTCATGTATCACAAGACATGCGGTTAGTGACATATGATCGTAAAAGGAAAGAAGTGAGGAGAATTGTTTTTACAGTCGGTTGAATAGGAAAGAAGGGATTAATTTTTTGGTAAGGTGCCATAAATCACCAACAAAGGTAAAATTCAAATTTTCAGTGGTGTCGCATTGTCAACTGCCACTCTCATAAAAAAAATTCAAAATTAAAGCACGATTATTAATTGTGACTTCTAATTAATTTTTTTTTAAAATGCCAAAAAATAGAAGTCGCTATTTAGAGGCACGAATTCGTTGTCTGAATGTTGTAATCTCGTCCCCAACTACGAATTACAATAATTTGATAAAGCACTAAAAGGTTCCATAATTTGGTAATTTTTTATTTGATTTACAATATTTTGGTAAAGGGATTATTTCAATTTTAGTCTTATGTAAAACATTTTTCATTTTTGACAACCAAGTTTACGTTTTTCAATTTTGATCATTTATTTTAAATTTTTCTAATTTCAATCCTTTTTTGTTGGAATTTTCAAAATTACTGATATGGCTATTGGAAATTCTAATATGGTCGCCAGATAATCCGACGTGGTATCCAAATTCTGACAGTCATGATAGTAAATTTGAAAATGAAATTTAAAAAAAATTAAAACATAAATGATCAAAATTAAAGAACAGATACTAATTATTAAAATAGAAAAAATATCTTACAAACTGGATGCAAATTGAAATTTAGCTTTTTTGGTAAATTACCCATTCTCATTGGTATTAATTTTTTTTAACCTTAGTGTTTGTCATATTCTCTTTTTAATTAATTCCATGAAATATATAATATTAAATGATTATATATATACTTATATATAATAGATATCATGTACGGATATTTGCAAGCCTCAATTTAGTTCCTCTTAATTATTTAATGTCGATCGATATAAAGCACATACTAAACAAAGAATATTGTTGGATGCATCTGAAATCTATTTATATAATTTCAATTCAACAACAATAATAATAACAATATACAAATGTATACGTAGCTAAAGCCTAACAACCACCAGAAGAACAAGATCTAAGAAACTTACATAGATGACGGTCCAATTAATATATTGTTGACTATTAGCAAACCGTTAAGTTTCTCAATCGCCTTCCAAGGTTTAGTTTCCTCCAATTCAAACAAGCATTTTTTATTTATTTTTAAATTTATCTCCCTCTTCCACATTTTCTACACCTAGTTCAAATCTTCTTTTGTTTTCTATATGCTATCCTACGTTTCATTTGTTAGTGTATTTGTGAATAGTGATGATATATTCATAATACACACGAATAAATATTCACAAAATACATAAGAGGTGGTGTGATATATGATCATTATGTTTTATACTCATCTTATACGAAAAATATGTATTTTATCTACTCTTTTTCACTTAAGCCCACCAATTTATTTTAAGCTTTGATATAAATCCTATTTTAAAGCTTTGTAAACTTTTGGTGGCATGAACCAAAATGATACAAGATAGTTAAGGTGAGATGAACCAATTTTAGATGGAATATACTCATGAAATATTGGAATGACATGATTTTATTGGATTGAAACATGTATTGGTATGATGTTTAGATGATATGAATTTATGTAAATGGAATAAACTGATTCTTTTGATATATAATGGAATAGCGGATCTGAATTTTTATAGTACAGACTAGTATGTTAACAGAAAAATGATAAAAATGTTTAATATAACTCTCTTTATCATAAATGATAAAAAAAAAAATGGAATCCACCTAATTTATTATTTTTCAGCAACGAATGAATACCACATATCCATCCCGTTCCCACCAAGCCAAAAGAGTTATTTAAAAAAAGGAGAAAACAATCATTTTCACTACACTTACATAATCTTAGCCATGCCTACTAAAACTTCTATAAATACCTAAACATAATCGAATCTCACCACCATCACAACTAGCAAAACTCCTCCATAGTAATATAAAACATCTCAACTTCTGCATTCTCTCACACCCATACAAACACACATACATATATCTTTCGATCAAGCTAAGCAGCAATGGAGTTAGCCAAACCTCTAACCTTCAAAGTGAGCCGGAAAGCCCCGGAGCTAATCCCTCCAGCGAAGCCTACGCCGCACGAGTTCAAGGCCCTCTCGGACATCGACGATCAGGAGGGCCTCCGATTCCAGATTCCGGTGATACAGTTCTACCGAAGAAACCCGTCCATGGCAGGGAAGGACCCTGTGAAGGTGATCCGTGAGGCCATTGGGAAAGCGTTGGTATTCTACTACCCGTTTGCGGGGCGGTTGAGAGAACGCGCCGCCCGGAAACTGGTGGTGGAGTGCACCGGAGAAGGAGTGATGTTCATAGAGGCGGAGGCGGATGTGACGCTGCAGCAGTTCGGCGACGCCCTTCAGCCGCCGTTCCCTTGCCTGGAGGACCTGCTTTATGATGTCCCCGGCTCCGATGGAGTCATCAATTCTCCTTTGTTGCTAATTCAGGTAATTAATTACTACCTACTTTTTTCTTATGTATTCTTTGATCTTGTATCTAAGGTATTTTTTATTAAAATTTTTCAATCTGAGTCTATTTTTTGTTGGAATTTTTAAAATCGTTGACATGACCGTTGAAATTTGTCTACCATGTCAGAATTTTCGGTGGCCACGCACATATTTTGAAAAGTTCCAATCAAAATTTGGCTGAATTTAAAAACTAATAAAAACATAGATGATCAAATTTGAAAAACCGATACTTGATTGTTAAGAAATGAAAAATATATAAAATTGAAATTAATCCGTAAAATATAAATAATAAAAAAAAGGAGAGGGTACGATTGATATATTTTGATACAATATATTTTTTAGGTTGACATAATTATTTTGTAAAGGAGAAAACCACATTAAATTGTCGTCAATTAAAATAATTAATAATATTTGAAAACTATGTGGACTGTAGTTCTATACATCGAGTCAATTTCTTCTTTAACGCAAGATATGGCTTGTAACGTTTCATTTCTTTAAGAGAAAATGGAAAATATTAACAGTTATTCTCTTTTTGGCCAAAGTTTCCTGAAATAGGCAATATAGTTTTAAAATGACTTAAATTGAATATCAAAATAAACTAAATAACTGATCAGGTACTAATATCCAAAATGAGGGAAAAAAAAAAAAAGACTTCGTCATACTTATAATCCAAATCCCATTGGTGATTGATAATTTTCATGGTAGAACCTTTTAATTACTCAAATTTTTACGAGGCAAAATGAAAACTTTAGAGAATAATGATCTTAAATAGGGCAGGTTTAGAAGTAAAAAAATATTGATCTCACGAATCCATTAAAACCTTGAAAACCTACCTATAGTGTCCGAGTTCAAAAATTCAATTTATACAATCTTTACAAAAGAATTCATTATATTCTAATAATTTGAAATAAATATATACGACCAAATGAGCTTTAAGAAAATTATTTCAAAGCATCAAAGCTCTAAATCCCCTAATTTAAACCGAATCGTATATTTATTTGATGTAGACATGTGGTCCAGCGGTTGGGATCAAATATAAATTTTAAATACATATTGTGGAGGCAAACTATTGTAGTACTTATTTATTATAGTACCAAATTTTGGAGACATATATCTACTTTCACGTGCAATTTAATTAATATAGAAATAGAAGTGAAACAAATTTAAAAGCTTTATATAATTCCATTTACATCCTTTTCTAATAGTAGATAAAAATCAATTTTACTAGATACTCATTTTAGCAGTTATTTCATTTTTGTAGAATATCATGCTGGTATATTATTTGGTCATCTCTATTTGTACGCACCAATATGTATGCATAAATAGAAGTTAGGTGATATACATATACTCCTTGTTTTTCACTAAATTTGATCTCTCTCAACTTAACTCATTAATGATTAATCTTGTATATAATTTTTTTTAACTTTATTTTAAAAATAAATTAAAACATATATATATATCAATTTATTATTATTAATTTTTTTTTTGTGAAATATAGAATGAATTTCAGTGAATAATTAAAGCCCTTGTTAGGTAGGATATTAGTCTATGTTAATAATAGACTTCACACCCACTAATTTCCACTAGTTTAACATCTACCAAATAAGTTTTTGGATTGGGGTTTTACTGTAGTTGATTTTTTTTTTATTAATATATATTTTATAGATAATATGGAGTGATAAATGTAAAATGAAATGCAAAAAACAAAGATTCTATATTTATGTGAAAAGATAATAATAATTGTGTATATTCAATATGTTTATATATTCACACGATTGATATCCTACCTATTATAAGTACATATTAATGTATACATCATTAATATTTCATCAATTCAATTCAATGTTAATTTCTCATCATAAAATTTAAAAGATGTGATTTTTACATGTTAGCGGATTCTACTCATATATTAACTTAGTTGCACTTGCTGATTTATTTTTTTTAATAAGAGATTCATTATGTTTCAATAACTAAAATTATTCAATTAAATGCCGTATTAAGTATAGAGAATCTTCACGTGTGCAGGTGACGCGCCTCCAATGCGGCGGGTTCATCTTCGCCCTCCGTCTCAATCACACCATGAGCGACGCCGCAGGGCTTGTCCAGTTCATGTTAGCCGTCGGCGAGCTCGCCCGCGGCGGCGAAGCCCCTTCTATTTCACCTGTTTGGGAAAGACACCTCCTGAGCGCACGTGATCCGCCGCGTGTGACGTGCACCCACCGCGAATACGACGACGTTCCTGATACCAAAGGAACGCTAATCCCACTAGATGACATGGTGCACCGCTCCTTTTTCTTCGGTGCCGCCGAGATCGCCGCTCTGCGCCGCCGCCTTCCTCAACATCTCCGCCGCTGCTCCACCTTCGAGCTCCTCACAGCCTGCCTCTGGCGCTGCCGCACAATCGCGATCTCCCCAGACCCTAACGAAGAGGTAAGAATCCTGTGCATCGCGAATTCTCGAAAGCGATTCAATCCCCCACTCCCCGAGGGCTACTACGGCAACGCGTTCGCCTTCCCCGTCGCGATCGCCACCGCCGGAGACTTATCTGAAAAACCGTTACACTACGCGCTGGAGCTCGTGAGGAAGACGAAGGCCGACGTGACGGAGGAGTATATGAAATCGTTGGCGGATCTGATGGTGACCAGTGGCCGGCCACATTTCACGGTGGTGCGGAGTTATTTAGTCTCCGATGTAACGCATGCCGGCTTCGGCGAAGTAGACTTTGGGTGGGGAAAGGCCGCGTACGGAGGTCCGGCGAAAGGCGGCGTTGGTGCCATCCCCGGCGTCGCGAGTTTCTTCATTCCGTTTAAGAATAAGAAGGGAGAGAACGGAATAGTGGTTCCCATCTGCTTAGCGGCGAACGCCATGGAAGTATTCGTGAAGGAGCTTGAGAAGATGTTGAAAAGTGGTGATGACCTGGAGTCTGCTCCCAGCACCGCGGTTTTCATCACATCGGCACTGTGAATGAGTTTTCACGGACGTTGTACGTTTTACTTTGGATGTTGTACCTTATTCTGTAATCGCACGCAGTGAGTGGGATAATAATATGTATAAAGTTATCTCTTTTTCTCCAAAAAAATTAATTAAAAAAATTATGTCTCTTTTGTTATTGTCTCGACTGCTTCAACTTTGAATTATGATTGTACATAGCACTTTAGCTTTTCTTATTTTTTAGATTTTTATTTGTAAACTCAATTAAATATTTCATTAGAATACGTAAATAAAGTAGAATGACTCGGTTATCAAATGATTGACATCCGCAAGCAATTTACTTATGATATTTAGTTGATATATGAATGTATCATAGTAGATAATATTTTTTTTTTAAAAGAGATAGTAATATATACTTTAAAAAAACATAAAAAAAGATAATAATATATACGGTACAGTTTAATATTAAAATTGATAGAATTGTGGGTTAATATTAGAGATGACAACGGGTTGGGTATCCTATTAAGAAATTCCAAACTTTAACTCTATTAATTTTATACTTTCTAAACTTGTCTCATTTTCATTAAAATCATCCATACCCATCTTATTCCCAATTATCACTATTTGATGGGTACCTTCTCAATTCCATTTACCAAATTTTATTTTTTGAATCTAAATGGATATATTAATCAAATATTTGAAGCCGTTAACCTGCCCATTTCGAAATTAAAAAATTAATCATGATAATAATTCTAATGTTAACCTCTTAGCTTTTAAATTCCAACAAAAAAAAAACATAAAATACCTAAAATAACAATAAACAATCAATCCAACAAAACTATCACATAATACAATTAATCCAACACAAATATTCATCTCTTAACTTCCAACAAAAGCATAACACAATCCAATTAAAAAAAAATCAATTTATAATAATCAAAGTAAACTAACATAACATCAAAATTTTAAAGCACTCTTCACAATTTAGGGTTATAGATTTTATATTATTTTATTTGATTTACAGTATTTGATATATTTATATAAACTATTAGTGAATGATTTACTGTTGGAAAAAGTCACGTTAATCTTCACTTTGCTGGAAAAAGTTGTCATAAAATTGATTTATGATGTACTTTGATAAATTCTACAACTTCAGATTGTAATTGGATAAAAATAAAAGTTTAGGTTGTAAAATGAAAAAAAAAAAACCACTTTAGGTTGATTTTTGGATTTCACCCTAATTAAATGATAATTTTGCCCTTAAGAAGATATGTGCGAGTCACATGATCTCTACTTTATCGAAAAATTTATTTATGGTGCATTTTAAAAATTCCACAACTTCAGGTTACAATTGGATAAAAAAAAATTTAGATTGTAAAGTGAAAAAAAATCTATACTCACTACAACATAAGTAAGTTTATGTAACACCTAAAAAATGTTACATAAAAACTGTAAAGTGTTACATAAGACAATATGTAACACTTTTATGTGTGTTACTATTGCTCGTGTTACATAAAGTCTAAAATAACACTTTTGATAGCTTTTAGTAACACTTTTTATAGGCGTTACATTAAAGAATTTTAATGTAACGCTTTATTGTACACTTTAAAATTGTTACATATAACTTTTTATGTAACATTTTTATCATGAAGTGTAACACTTGTTTTGTAACACTTTCAAATTTTATTGTAACACTTTAAAAATATTACATATGACTTTTTGAGTAACACTTTTATAATGAAATGTAACGCACTTTTTGTAACACTTTAGAATGTATTGTATCATCTCGTTTTAATAGTTGTATCACTTTAAATTGTGAATGTAACACTTTAAACTATCTCATGTATCATTTTTTTGTTAATTATGTAACACTTGAATTGTTGTATATGTATATCGAAATATATATATATATATATATATATATAATGCATATATATTTTATATATACATGAATATTATGTAAGTACATATTTCACAAAATATTATTAGGTCAAACAAACTTGTCAAATAAAGAAATATATTAATATAAATCATTTCTAAAATTTGAATTCATTAAATATAACAAACTAAAACACTTAAAGTCTTCTACACAAAGACCTAATCAACCAAAGATCTAAAGATCTTTAAACATAATTCATTGAAATAAAATATGACTAATAGCTAATCTTCATGATCATGCTCTTCATTCTCAAGTCTTTTTTTGTTTCCTTCAAGATCATCACCATGATTTGCTTCATCATCTCTATCTTCATCATCCTGAAAATTTAAATTAACACTATTATAAATGAATTTATAATAATAACACCAGCATCATCATGCTTGTAATTATAAAGAGACATCCTCATATAAACAAAGTTTTTTTAATGCACATAATTCATTGAATATAATGGTAATAACACCACCAACGTTATTTCTATTATTTTTAATTCTTATTGAAAAAAAGGGGATTTGTATTGATAAAAAAATAAAAGGTGAGAGATATAAAATAGAGAGGAGTGTGCTCTCCACGCATATATAAGATTAGATTAATAATTTAGAAAAAATATGAAAGAAATTGAATAAGTGCATGAGACAGAAGAAGACAAATAATTAAGTAGAAAATCAAACAAACCATGTGAGTTAGGAGAGAAGACAAACAAGTAACAGAAAATCCAACAAACCAGCAAAAATATTAGCTAAGCTGCCTAAACATAATAATTAACTTAGATCCATGATTAAATATTGGTCATTAGAATTCTTATAAAACACACACAAATTTGTATATTTAGTGTGTAGTTATCATGCTGCATCATTAATGTCTCCACAAATTTATTCTTTCACCACTATAGATAAATGCATATATTAGAATTACCATCATAAGTGAACAAATATATATATATATATATATAGTTACCAGTATATGATGCTTTGTTGCATAGGACAGAGTATTGAGATTTTTCTATACCTTTCACAAGATTTGTTCCTCTCTCAGTCATTACCTGTGATCAGATTTCTTAGAACAATTATAAAATAATAAAACTAACTAAATAAAAAGATGTTAATTAAACATACACAAAACTTATCATTGAATTAATAGGGTATTGAGATTTCTCTATACTTTTCACAAGATTTGTTCATCTCTCAGCCATTACCTGTGATCAGATTTATTAGAACAACAATTATAAAATAATAAAACTAACTAAATAAAAAGATGTTAATTAAATATACACAAAACTTATCGTTGAATTGGTAGAGTATTGAGATTTCTCTATACTTTTCATAAGATTTGTTCCTCCCTCAGCCATTACCTGTGATCAGATTTATTAGAACAACAATTATAAAATAATAAAACTAACTAAATAAAAAGATGTTAATTAAACATACACAAAACTTATAGAGTATTGAGATTTCTCTATACTTTTCACAAGATTTGTTCATCTCTCAGTCATTACCTGTGATCAGATTTATTAGAACAACAATTATAAAATAATAAAACTAACTAAATAAAAATATGTTAATTAAACATACACAACCTTCTTCGAGCAAGACCTTAAAATTCTATTGTTATCCATAAACTCATCATCAACATCTGCAATTAAGCGGTTGAGTTCATCATCTTTTTCATTGGAATTGAACTCATCTTTCTTTGCTAAAACCTTATTAGAATTTCTTGTGTTGGTCTTATTCACTTTCTTCTCCATCAGACATGTTGTTTCACAAGCAAGGTTTTACTCCATTAGACATGTTGTTTCACAAGCAAAGTTTTAATCCCAATTCCTGCATCTTCCTTTTATTTTCTTCAATGATCTTCAACCTCTACTTCTCATAATCTGTCATTTCACTCAATTGAATTATTGCGGGTAAATCCTTCCGGTGATATTGATTGGACTCAATACCCAAAATTATATTAACTTCACCACCACGCTGTGGAAGTGCAGTCTACATGAAAAGGGCGAAGTTCCTAATATTCATGACCATAAAACATCAAATCACAGAGGGAGCAAAGCAATATAATATGAAATTGTTTCTCACTCGCTATAATATAATGAATAAGAAAATTAGGAATCAAATTTACCACAAAGAACATCAAAGAAAAGGACAAGAAAATCTGGAAATTAACTAACAGGGTCATTCTTGAAGAAAACCAAAGAGGTGCACGTGAGGATAAACCAACGCTTTTTCCAAGATTTCCATCCTAACCCTGAAAGAAATGTAAAGTAGCAGATGATAACATGACTTCAACAAAAAAATTAATAATAATAATGGAAAAACCAATAACAGGATTGATAAGTGCCAATTTTCACCTATTTTTGCGTATGTTATTGTATTCATTTGAATGTGTTGGCTACGTTTTTATGGTGATTATTGAGATTATTTGTATATAAGATGCATTTGACGAGGTTGTGTTTAGTTTCATAATTTTAACGAGAAAAAGTGCAAGTTTCGAGCTAAATGGCCAGGAAGGAAAGCACGACCATGCCCCATGGCACGGTCAGACCGTGCTTAAGAAGGAAAAGGCGAGCACGACCGTGCTGAATAGCACGGCCAGGCCGTGCGCGACGGGACTCGAGACTGTAGGATGTAGCACGACCGTGCCCCAAGGCACGGTCGACCGTGCCAAACCCCATGTCAAAACGTATGATGAGGCACGACCGTGCCCGGACGCGTTGCAATTTCAAGTATTCTCGCTATTTTGAACTCCTATTTGATATATAAGACCTGGAAAAAGAAAAGATGAGTATTATGAGCGAAATGAGATAGAAGAATACAGATATAGAGAGAGACGAAGGAGAAAAGGGGATCGAAGAGACGGAAGAATCGGAAGATCGTCGTCAACACGAGTTTTAATCTTTCCTCTCTCATTAGTTTAGTTGATATGATAATTTCACTCTTGTCTATGAGTTTGACGATAATCATGTCTAACTAATTCTTTTTAGGGTTTCTAGGGCTTGTTAGTAGTTTAATTCGAATCTTGATGGATCTTTAATTTAATTCAATGTTCATAATCTTTCATCTTATTTGTGTGTTTATGAATTGATTGTTTGTTTGATTATTTGGCCGATAATTGAGCATGTTTTAATAATTGAATCAAAATTCGGGAGATGAGATTTAATTATGGAAGAATAAACACATGACACATAAAGGACTTAGATCGGGAGATTAAGGAATTTATGTGATGAGATATCGATCTTGGGTGCTTTTGGGAGTTGCCGGGGATTAGAGTTTAGACACAATTAATATTCGAATTTTGTTTTTATTTTTAGTCTAGGATTTATTTTTGTTTTTCTTTTACCATATTTTTTTTATTTTAAGGGAGTATCTGATACTTGTTTATTTTTTTCAGGTGTTTTCAGACTATGCATGAACACTCGCTCTAAAAAGGTGAACTTGAGTGCACTCAATTTTGAGATTGAAGCAACTTACAGACACCGTAAAACACGAAAGCAACTTTTTGCTCCAACTGAGATAGCTGAAGACAATCCAATGGAACAAGTACTACACAATCAAGACGGAGTGAATCAAGCACCACAAGTGGGTGCTCAGAGACCCATTAGAGACTACTTCCAACCCCAACAAAATGGAAGGGGGGTTGTACGACCACCTATTCGAGCAAATAATTTTGAGTTGAAGCCAGGTCTGATCGCTATGGTTCAGCAAAACCAGTTTGGGGGAAGCATCTAGATGACCCCAATGCGCATCTAGCGCAATTTCTTGAAGTTTGTGATACAATCAAGTTAAATGGTGTTTCTGATGATGCCATAAGACTACGATTGTTTTCCTTCTCTTTACGAGACAAAGCAAAGCTGTGGTTCAATTCACTTCCTTCAGACTCGATTACTACATGAGATGGTCTAAGTAAGAAGTTTCTATTCAAATACTTTCCACCAAGCAAGACGTTGAAGTTGAAAAGTGAGATCACACAGTTCAAGCAATTTGATGGAGAGTCCTTGGGCGAGGCTTGGGAAAGATTCAGAGATATGTTAAGAAGATGTCCTCAACATGGATTCCCCGAGGATCAACAAGTCTGTTTCTTTTACAATGGATTGTTTGGATCAACGAGAGCGATGATAGATGCAGCGGCAGGAGGAGCTTTGTTAGCAAAAAGTCCAGACGAGGCAATATATATCTTGGAGAAAATGGCAACAAACAGCTACCAATGGCCATCTGAGAGGAACACGTATAGAAAAGTGGCTGAAATTCAAGGTCAAGACCAATTGTCTGCACTATCGTCACAAATAGCAGCTCTCACAACTCAAGTATCTGCGCTGACGAAGATTCAAACACAAAGCGAAGGAAGTGTTGGAAGTCAAGGATGTGAGTTCACCCAACAAGAAAAAGTAGAAGATGTCAACTTTATGAATGGGCAAAATTACAACAATCAAGGCTTCCGAAACAACCAAAACTTTCGGAATAGGGGGATGTATCAGTATATACACGGAGGAGCGAATCATGAAAATTTCTCCTATGCAAATACCAAGAATGTTTTGCAGCCACCTCCGGGCTTTTCTGTTACAAATGGAGTCATTGATGAACCGAAGAAACCGGCACTTGAAGATTTAGTAGGTGCATTTGTGAATGAGTCACGAGATAGATTCTCAAGGATGGAAAAGAAATTTGATGCACGGATGAAGGCCTTGGAGTTACAAGTAGGGCAAATGGCTGAAAACATAGGAAATTAACACAAAAAGGACAATATCCAAGCACTACTCAAATAAACCCAAGGGAGCAGTGCAAGGCGATCCAATTGAGAAGTGGTACGGAATATGAAGGACCAAGCATGCCAGTGGTGGAGGAAGATGAGAACGAGAAGAAAGAGGATGAAAAAGTGATGGAACAAAAGGAAGTTGAAGGCGAACAAAAAGGGGCTGAGAAGCTAAAATCAAATTCTAACCCTTTACTCCCATTTACTATTTCTTCTCTTCCTTTTCCTCAACGTTTTCAAAAGAAAAAGTTAGATGCTCAATTCGCTAACTTTCTGGAAATTTTCAAGAAAATTCACATTAACATTCCTTTTGCAGATGCGTTGGAACAGATGTCCAATTACGCAAAATTTTTGAAGGATGTCATGTCGAAGAAGAGAAAAATAGCGGATTATGAAAGAGTGAATCTTACGGAGGAGTGCAGTGCGATCATACAACAAAAGTTGCCGCAAAAGCTTAAAGACCCAGGAAGCTTCACAATCCCTTGTGTGATTGGAGAATCAAGTTTTGACAAGGCTTTATGTGACTTAGGAGCAAGCATAAATTTGATACCGCTATCCATTTTTAAGAAGCTTGGGCTTGGTGAAGTGAAACCCTCCACGATCACGTTGCAATTAGCTGATAGATCGATAACGTATCCCAAGGGGATCATTGAGGACGTACTAGTCAAAGTTGATCGATTCATCTTTCCAGTGGACTTCGTAGTGCTCGACATGGAGGAAGATCATGCTGTGCTCCTTATTTTAGGACGGCCATTCTTGGCTATGGGACGAGCATTGATCGATGTGCAAAAAGGAGAACTCACCTTGAGAGTAAATGACGAGCACATCCTGTTCAACATTTACAAAGCCATGACCCATGAGATTCCATGACGAAAACGAGACTTGCAGCTTCATTGGAATAGAGGAAATATGTGTGGAGGATCAAATAGATCGAATTTTGTCAAAAGATGCGTTGGAATTGTGCTTGAAGGAATCATTACAACTGCAAGCGGAAAACCTTGATTCTGAAAATGAGGAGGTGATCGACTACGTGTATTGTTTGGAAGCATTACAGGAGTTATCAAGGAAGAAACGAGGAAACGAGAAACAAAGAAAAGGTGGAAGAACCGGGCACGACTGTGCGGTAGAGCACGGTCAGACCGTGCCCGGCATAAAAATGTCTCTGGACAATGGAGCACGACCGTGTCCCACGGCACGGTCGATCGTGCCCAGACCATTGACGTGTCTACAGATCGAGCACGACCGTGCTAAGGAGCACGGTTAGACCGTGCTCGATCGGAAAGAGCCGACTTCAGACACGAAAAGCATCGTATTCATTCCGGAATTGAAGGACCTTCCAGATCATCTTCAATATGCATTCTTGGGAAGTGACAAAGCTAATCCGGTAATCGTTTCCTCATCTCTAAACTCAATTCAATTAGATAAACTTTTACGTGTGTTGAGAGAACACAAGAATGCCTTCGGTTGGTCTATTTCGGATTTGAAGGGAATAAGTCCCTCCGTTGTTATGCATAAAATAAGGATGGAGGATACTTATAAACCTTCAATCCAGAACCAACGGAGACTTAACCCAATTATGCAGGAGGTGGTGAAGAAGGAAGTTCTAAAATGGCTGGATGCAGGAATTGTATATCCCATTTCTGACAGCAATTGGGTAAGTCCAGTACAGGTGGTGCCAAAGAAAGGAGGGATGACGGTGGTCAAGAACGAGGATGAGGAGCTCATAGCCACTCGAACGGTAACAGGGTGGCGGGTGTGCATTGATTATAGAAAATTAAACACCGCCACCCGAAAAGACCATTTCCCTCTCCCGTTTATAGATCAAATGTTGGATCGTTTAGCTGGGTATGATTACTATTGCTTTCTCGATGGATACTCCGGATCAATCAAATTGTGATTGCTTCGGAAGATCAAGAGAAAACCACTTTTACCTATCCCTATGGCACTTTTGCATTTCGAATGATGCCCTTTGGATTGTGTAATGCACCAGCTACGTTTCAACGATGCATGATGGCTATTTTTCATGATCTGATAGAAAATAGGATGAAAGTGTTTATGGATGATTTTTCAGTTTTTGGAACTTCCTTTGATGTTTGTCTATCTAACATTTCTCTAGTTTTGCAGCGATGCAAGGAAACTAATCTGGTTTTAAATTGGGAAAAATGCCATTTTATGGTAAAAGATGGAATTATTTTGGGTCACCGTATTTTATCTTCAGGACTGGAAGTAGATCGAGCAAAGATCGTAGCAATTGAAAAATTACCACCATCGAAAACAGAAAAAGCAATCCGCAGTTTTCTTGGACACGCAGGTTTTTATCGAAGGTTCATAAAAGATTTTTCAAAGATCACTAAACCATTGAGCCGATTCCTAGAGAAAGAGGTCGAGTTCAAGTTCGATGAAGAGTGTCACTTAGCATTCGAAACATTAAAGAAAGCATTGACGAGTGCACCGATCTTGGTGACTCCGGATTGGTCACAACCATTCGAATTGATGTGCGATGCAAGTGACTATGCCGTGGGAGCTATGCTTGGACAAAAGAGAGATAAAGTGCTGAGGCCGATATACTGTGCAAGTCGAACGCTGGATGAAACCCAACAAAATTATACTACTACGGAAAAGGAGATGTTGGCAATCGTCTTTGCATTCGACAAATTTCGTTCTTACCTCATCGGCACTAAAACAATTGTTTATACTGACCATGCTGCAATTCGTTATCTTTTCGATAAGAAAGATGCCAAACCACGTCTAATACGTTGGGTTTTATTGTTGCAGGAATTCAATTTGGAGATCAAAGATCGTAAGGGTTGTGAGAATTTGATAGCTGATCATTTGTCAAGACTAGAGAACGACGAGGTTGATCAAAGCGATGAGATTAAGGAAAAATTCCCCAATGAGTGCATACTTGCTGTGAACGATGCTCCTGTACCATGGTATGCAGATATCGTGAATTACTTGGCGTAAGGAGTCCTTCCACCAGATTTAAATGGGTATCAAAGAAAGAAATTTCTTCATGATGTAAAGTTTTATATGTGGGACGACCCGTACGTATTTCGGAGATGTGTAGATTCGATAATTCGGAGATGTGTCCCGCTTGAAGAATGAGATGACATTATGGAGATGTGTCATTCATCACCTGCAAGAGGATACCACAGTGGGAAGAAGACAGCTATCAAAGTACTGCAATCAGGTTTGTATTGGCCAACGTTATTTAAAGATTGCTATAACTTTGTGGTAGGTTGTGATCGATGCCAAAGGACGGGGACAATATCAAGGAAACATGAAATGTCTCTCACCAACATACTAGAAGTGGAGATTTTCGATGTATGGGGCATCGATTTTATGGGACCCTTTCCCCCATCCAATGGATACAATTACATTTTGCTAGCTGTGGATTACGTGTCCAAGTCGATAGAGACTATTTCCTTTTTGGTAAATCATGTCATCTCCCGGTGGAATTGGAACATAAGACATTTTGGGCTACAAGAGCATTGAATTTCGACTACAAACGGGCAAGCTCGGATCGAGTACAATACCTTTTGAAATTGGATGAATTTCGAAATGATGCCTACGAAAGTGCTCGAATCTACAAAGAACGAACCAAACGCTTTCACGACAAGATGATTCAAAAGAGAACATTCAAACCAGGAGATCCAGTGTTGCTATTCAATTCGAGGCTCCGACTGTTTCCTGGAAAATTAAAGTCAAGATGGTCGGGACCCTTTTGGGTGAAAAAGGTGTTTGATCCAGGTTATGTCGAGTTATTGGCAAAGGATGGCCGCACCTTCCCCGTTAACGCACAAAGAATCAAGCTCTACTATGGAAATGGAACGAAGGAGACGGCCAGGTGCATTTATTTCATAAATGACTCATAAAAGGTACGTTTTCGTCTCGTCTGGCTGAAGACGTAAAACTTAGCGCTGCTTGGGAGCAACCCAATTAGTTAGGCCTCATCTCGTTTATTTTTTCTTTCTTTCAAAAAAAAATTAGAGCACGGTCGTGCCCCACAGAGCAGCGGGACTGGAGGCTGGGGCACGGTCGTGCCCCAACAGATCACGATTTGAAAATGGGGAAAACAGGGGGGAGAATCTCATTTTTTTCTCCCTCAATTCGAAATCGTAACTCCAATTCATCAAATTGGACGTAATTTCACCGATTATTCAGTCTCAAACATAGATTCATCACTTCCCCACACCATAATCACGTAAGTTTCTTCAAAGTTGGGACGAAAAAGGCACCCCATTACCATTTAGGAACTATCAAGTGCATTCTTCATTTTTCGTCAAAAAGGTATGGTTTCTCCCAATTTTTTCCGTTTCTTTTGCTGTAGAATGAATAAATATGAGTTGGGAAGAGTTTTAATCGGAGTAGATTTTGATTTTGAGAATTTTTGTCTTTGGAGACTTTTATCGAACACTTGGTATGCAATGTAATTCTTTTCAATTTTGTTGGAATTTTGAGCATGATTGACCGTGGTTCTCAAAGATTATGCTATATTCTATTGCATAAACTGATGAATTGATGAAAATGGGTTAGAATGTGAAATTCACTTGCATGTATTGTTGAAATGGGGATGAAAAAACGTGAATGTGGCTTATGGTTAAGTTTGGGGGGAAACTACGATTGGTCGATGGAAATCTAACTTCATGTAATGAGGACAATGAAAGTATAGCATTTGATGTTAAATTGATGCTTTGAGTGAAACTTAATTCTTGATGCGTTTTGTGCTTTATAAGCCAAACATTCAAGGAGTTGATATCAAATATTGCTCCATTGCATTGTGAATAGGTTCTCATAGACACGTTGCCACTGAAATGAAGAGGATCATGCTGTTGATTATTGTTATTGCCTTGCTTCCGTTTCATTGCTTTGATTTACAACATTATATCATTTATAACTGATTGAGGATAAATTTGCAGGATAAAAAATGGTTGGCGGAAAGAAGAGAAAGACTACCAAGGATGCATCGACAAGCTCAGTGATCCCTCAACCCTTCTCCCCTACCCATTATGAGGTGAGGTTGACAGATCCGGAACACAAAGCGAGATGGAATGCACTTGTTGGAAGACAGATAGAGGCGACCCGGTACGCCGATGACGGGGCATTACAGACGTTAGGCTTACACGATGATTTCTGGAGACTAGTCAAAAAGGTTGGGTGGACGGCCTTTTTCAGAGGGCGATAGAGGACATACCCAAAGATTGTACTGGAGTTCCTCAGTACACTATCCGTGAAGGAAAAAACGAGACCTCCATTGACCCTGGAGAGTATCAGCTTCCGTTTGTAGAATAGAAGATATGAGATTTCTGAGAAGTGCCAATTTTCACCTATTTTTGCGTATGTTTATGGATTCATTTGAATATGTGAGCTACATTTTTACGGTGATTATTGAGATTATTCATGTATAAGATGCATTTGACGAGTTTGTGCTTAGTTTCGTGATTTTAGTGAGGAAAAATGGGAGTTTTGCATGGAAAATCAAGACTGTCCAGTGGGGCACGACCGTGCTGTGGGGCACGACCGTGCCAGAATGTGCCGCAAATATGGATTGAGACTGAAGGATGGGGCACGACTGTGCCGTGTAGCACGGCCGTACCCGGACGCGTCGCAATTTCAAGTATTCTCGCGATTTTGAACTCCTATTTGATATATAAGACCTGAAAAAAGAAAAGATGAGCATTATGAGCGAAAGGAGATAGAAAAATACAGATAGAGAGAGAGAGACGGAGGAGAAGGAGGATCAAGAGACGAAGGAATCAGAAGATCGTCGTCAATACGAGTTTAATCTTTCCTCTCTTATTAGTTTAGTTGATATGATATTTTCAATCTTGTCTATGAGTTTGACGATAATCATGTCTAGCTAATCTTTTTAGGGTTTCTAGGGCTTGTTAGTAGTTTAATTCAAATTTTGATGGATCTTTAATTTAATTCAATGTTCATAATCTTTCCTCTTATTTGTGTGTCTATGAATTGATTGCTTGTTTAATTATTTGGCCGATAATTGAGCATGTTTTAATAATTGAATCAAAATTTGGGAGATGAGATTTAATTATAGAGAAATAAACACATGACACATAAAAGACTTAGATCGGGAGATTAAGGAATTTATGTGATGAGATATCGATCTTGGGTACTTTTGGGAGTTGTTATGCTTCTATCAGATTGAGTAGGGATACCTCTGATGGCATAATAATCAACTAATTAATTGACTCGGGAGAGCTATTAATTGATATGTGTAATTGCTCATATAGGATGATTGATTAATGAACTTGGATAGGATGATTGATTAATGAACTTGAATTGATTAAAGTGATATCTTGATGAGAATTAGATGAAAGCATGTCCTAGAACCTGTTTTATATCTCTGTGGTTGTTGAGTTGATTTATTTACGTAACTATTGTTTTTATTTAATTAATCTGAAATTGATGAAATCTGATTTACCTAGATAAAAGTGAGAACCGGATTTGAGTAGTTAATTAGTGCCTAGATAGATAGTCTCTGTGGGATCGACCTTGCTCACCACTCCTACAATTCACACCGTACACTTGCGGGCGATAGCTAAAAGAAAATAGTGAACAAGTTTTTGGCACCGTTGCCGGGGACTAGAGTTTAGGCACAATTAATATTCGAATTTTGTTTTTATTTTTAGTCTAGGATTTATTTTATTTTTCTTTTACCATTTTTTTATTATTATTTTAAGGGAGTACCTGATACTTGTTTATTTTTCAGGTGTTTTCAGACTGTGCATGAACACTCGCTCTAAAAAGGCGAATTTGAGTGCACTCGATTTGGAGATTGAAGCAACTTGCAGACACTGTAAAACACGAAAGCAACTTTTTGCTCCAACTGAGATGGCTGAAGACAAACCAATGGAACAAGTATTAAACAATCAAGACGGAATGAATCAAGCACCACAAGTGGATGCTCAGAGACCCATCAGAGACTACTTCCAACCACAACAAAATGGAAGGGGAGTTGTGCGACCACCTATTCGAGCGAATAATTTTGAGTTGAAGCCGGGTCTGATTGCGATGGTTCAGCAAAATCAGTTTGGGGGAAGCCATTTAGATGACCCCAATGCGCATCTGGCGCAGTTTCTTGAAGTTTGTGACACAATCAAGTTGAATGGTGTTTCTGATGATGCCATAAGACTACGATTTTTTTCCTTCTCTTTACGAGACAAAGCACAGTTGTGGTTCAATTCACTTCCTTCAGGCTCGATTACTACATGGGATGGTCTAAGTAAGAAGTTTTTATTCAAATACTTCCCACCAAGCAAGACGTTGAAGTTGAAAAGTGAGATCACACAGTTCAAGCAATTTGATGGAGAGTCCTTGGGCGAGGCTTGGGAAAGATTCAGAGATATGTTAAGAAGATGTCCTCAACATGGATTCCCCGAGAATCAACAAGTCTGTTTCTTTTACAATGGATTGTTTGGATCAACGAGAGCAATGATAGATGCAGCGGCAGGAGGAACTTTGTTAGCAAAAAGTCCAGATGAGGTAATATATATTTTGGAGGAAATGGCAACAAACAGCTACCAATGGCAGTCTGAGAGGAACACGTATAGAAAAGTGGCTGAAATTCAAAGTCAAGACCAATTGTCCGCATTGTCTTCACAGATAGCAGCCCTCACAAATCAAGTATCTGAGCTGGCAAAGATTCAAACCCAAATCGTAGGAAGTGTTGGGAGTCGAGGATGTGATTTCACCCAACAAGAGGAAGTAGAAGTTGTCAACTTTATGAATGGGCAAAATTACAACAACCAAAGCTTCCGAAACAACCAAAACTTTCAGAATAGGGGGATGTATCAGTATAAACACGGAGGGGCGAATCATGAAAATTTCTCCTATGCAAATACCAAGAATGTGTTGCAGCCACCTCCGGGCTTTTCTGTTACAAATGGAGTCATTGATGAACCGAAGAAACCGGCACTTGAAGATTTAGTAGGTGCATTTGTGAATGAATCACGAGATAGATTCTCAAGGATGGAAGAGAAATTTGATGCACGGATGAAGGCCTTGGAGTTACAAGTAGGGCAGATGGCTGAAAACATAGGGAATCAACACAAGAAGGGACAATATCCAAGCACGACTCAAATAAACCCAAGGGAGCAGTGTAATGCAATCCAATTGAGAAGTGGAATAGAATATGAAGGACCAAGCATGCCAGTGATGGAGGAAGATGAGAACGAGAAGAAAGAGGATGACGAAGTGGCGGAGCGAAAGGAAGTTGAAATCGAACAAAAAGGGGCTGAGAAGCCAAAATCAAATTCTAACCCGTCACTCCCATTTACTATTTCTTCTCTTCCTTTTCCTCAACGTTTTCAAAAGAAAAAGCTAGATGCTCAATTCGCTAAATTTCTGGAAATTTTCAAGAAAATTCACATTAACATTCCTTTTGCAGATGCGTTGGAACAGATGCCCAATTACGCAAAATTTTTGAAGGATGTCATGTCAAAGAAGAGAAAATTAGCGGAATATGAAAGAGTGAATCTTACGGAGGAATGCAGTGCAATCTTACAACAAAAGTTGCCACAAAAGCTTAAGGACCCAGGGAGCTTCACAATCTCTTGTGGGATTGGAGAATCAATTTTTGACAAGGCTTTGTGTGACTTAGGAGCAAGCATAAATTTGATGCCATTATCCATTTTCAAGAAGCTTGGTCTTGGTGAAGTGAAACCCTCCACAATCACGTTGCAATTAGCGGATAGATCGATAACCTACCCTAAGGGGATCATTGAAGACGTACTAGTGAAAGTTGATCTATTCATCTTCCCAGTGGATTTCGTAGTTCTTGACATGGAGGAGGATCATGCTATGCCCCTTATTTTAGGACGACCATTCTTAGCTACGGGACGAGCATTGATTGATGTGCAAAAAGGAGAGCTTACCTTGAGAGTAAATAACGAACACATCTTGTTTAACATTTACAAGGACATGAGATTCCATGACGAACAGGAGAACTGTAGCTTCATTGGAGTAGAGAATGTTTGTGGGGAGTATCAAATGGAACGAATCGTGTCGAAGGGTTCATCGGATGTTTTGCAGGAAATACCAAGGAAGAAGTGTAGCGAAAAGGAAAAGAAATGAGGAAATGAGAAAGACAAAGAAGGTGGAATGGTCGGGCACGACCGTGCTATAGGGCACGGTCAGACCGTGCCCAGCACAAAAGTGAGCCTGAACAGTGGCGCACGACCGTGCCCCAACCGTTGACGTGTTTACAAGTCGAGCACGACCGTGCTAAGGTCAGATCGTGCTCGACCGGAAAGAGTCGACTCCAGACACGAAAAGCACCGAATTCATTACAGGATTGAAGCACCCTCCGGATCGTATCCAATATACATTTTTGGGAAGTGATAAAGATAATCCGGTGGTGTCAAAGAAAGGAGGAAAACCGCATAAAGAATTAAGCTGCACTATGGAAAGGGAACAAAGGAGACTGCAAGGTGCATTTATTTTTTTAAATGACCCATAAAGGTACGTTTTCATCTCGTCTGGCTGAAGACGTAAAACTTAGCGCTACTTGGGAGGCAACCCAATTCTTTGTTTTTATTATTATTTTTTTTTATTCTTCGAGTTTTTGTTTCGTTTTTTTTTTTGTTTTTTTTTCCAAGTTTTAACGTCGTCTTTGGAATTTTCGACTTTAAGTTTGGGGGGATGTATGCGAAACAAGGTTTTTAAAAAAAAAAAAGTTGCATGATAGGTCTGATGATTAGGAGATATGAATGGAAATTCTTAAGTTACAAGAAACATGAAATTGAGTAAAATGAATGTGGATCTATATTGCTTGATTGAAGTTGAAAGTTTGTTTCGAATTATTTTTTGTGAATACGTTTGAACATGAAATGATTGTGTATTCTTGAGGAGTATGAAAATAAGCTTGTGAGATTTGAGCCTTGACTTGATATTACACCAAGTCTTATTTTCTTGATTGAGTGTTGGCGATAGTCTTGTATATACTTCTAGAACTTGCTTTGGTATCTCTTTTGAGACTACAAGTACATGTGAATTTTTGAAAATGATATAAGGCCGTCTTTGCTTGTATGAGTCACTTAGCCAAATAATTCCCACAAAATCTGAATTATTTCCCTTGTGAGCCCCGTTGAGCTTATGAGCCTATTTCTTGATTTAGCCTAATTAATTGGGTGGATTATCAATGCCTTTATTTTAAGCCTACACACCTATGATTTCGAAGCTCAATTGGGAAGTATGGAGAAAGGTTTTGGTGGAGTATATCAGTGAAAAAAAAAAGAAGAGGAAAAGAAGAAAGAAAAGAAAGAAAAAAAAAGTGTGTAGTTGGCTTAAAGGACTGGATAAATGAAAAAAGAAAAAAAAAATTTGCATGAGTTGTGCCTTTTCTAGAACTCAATTGCATAATTGATATTACGAGTTGTGCCTTTTCTGGAACTCGATCGAATGATGATTGTGATTGATATATTGTTGGAGCTCATGTTTTGGGAGAAGTAGTTGATTGAAGATATATGATAAAAAGCGAGAATTTGTGCTTTGAAATGAAATTCGTGAAGGAGCTTCGATCATCTATTTGACTAGTCACTTTTATCCCAAATTTTTCATACCCTATCCAAAGAGCCTCATTGCGTCCAAATGAAAGTCCTTATTGATTCTTAATATTCGCATGTACAAATGTGGTGGAGAAGTGAGACGATCTGCAAGCCTATGGTAGGTTTTACTTGATTTATCGTTTTGAGCATATACATGTCCTATTTATAAACACTTTTGAGCGTGAGTGATAAAATTTACCTTGTGAGGTTCATTACTCCTTGAAAGTGCATGATTATGAATTGTTTGAAGTATTTATTATAAGTTCGGATGAATTTTTGATATCAATTAGGTGTATGTGATTTATCATTTGTGATACTTGATGTCATGGCTTGTGTTTCGTATATTAGGATGGTTAGTTTTGTTAGATTTATCGTTTGAGTAGTTGATGTTGCTCGAGGACGAGCAACAGTTTAAGTTTGGGGGATTTTGATAAGTGCCAATTTTCACCTATTTTTGCGTATGTTTATGGATTCATTTGAATATGTGAGCTACGTTTTTACGGTGATTATTGAGATTATTCATGTATAAGATGCATTTGACGAGTTTGTGCTTAGTTTCGTGATTTTAGTGAGGAAAAATGGGAGTTTTGCATGAAAAATCAAGGCTGTCCAGTGGGGCACGACCGTGCTGTGGGGCACGACCGTGCCAAAATGTGCCGCAAATATGGATTGAGACTGAAGGATGGGGCACGACCTTGCCGTGTAGCACGGCCGTGCCCGGGCACGTCGCAATTTCAAGTATTCTCGCGATTTTAAACTCCTATTTGATATATAAGACCTGAAAAAAGAAAAGATGAGCATTATGAGCGAAATGAGATAGAAAAATACAGATAGAGAGAGAGAGAGACGGAGGAGAAGGAGGATCAAGAGACGAAGGAATTGGAAGATCGTCGTCAATACGAGTTTAATCTTTCCTCTCTTATTAGTTTAGTTGATATGATATTTTCAATCTTGTCTATGAGTTTGACGATAATCATGTCTAGCTAATCTTTTTAGGGTTTCTAGGGCTTGTTAGTAGTTTAATTCGAATCTTGATGGATCTTTAATTTAATTCAATGTTCATAATCTTTCCTCTTATTTGTGTGTTTATGAATTGATTGCTTGTTTAATTATTTGGCCGATAATTGAGCATGTTTTAATAATTGAATCAAAATTCGGGAGATGAGATTTAATTATAGAGAAATAAACACATGACACATAAAAGATTTAGATCGGGAGATTAAGGAATTTATGTGATGAGATATCGATCTTGGGTACTTTTGGGAGTTGTTATGCTTCTATCAGATTGAGTAGGGATACCTCTGATGACATAATAATCAACTAATTAATTGACTCGGGAGAGCTATTAATTGATATATGTGATTGCTCATATAGGATGATTGATTAATGAACTTGGATTGATTAAAGTGATATCTTGATGAGAATTAGATGAAAGCATGTCCTAGAACTAGTTTTATATCTCTGTGGATGTTGAGTTGATTTATTTAGGTAACTATTGTTTTTATTTAATTAATCTGAAATTGATGAAATCTGATTTACCTAGATAAAAGTGAGAACCGGATTTGAGTAGTTAATTAGTGCCTAGATAGATAGTCTCTGTGGGATCGACCTTGCTCACCACTCCTACAATTCACCACGAGAAAATTTGTCATTTAAATGCTATTTTTCGTCACTAAAAGTATTTGGTGACGAAATTTTAGTGTCGCAATGATCGTCGTTGTAGGTGCGTCACAAAAGAAAAATGTGACAATTTTTTAAATTTGTCATTAAATAGTGAACTTTTAATGACGCTAAAGGCATCATCACCATATTTTATCATTTATAGTGACATTTAACTCATCATTTTTTCCTTAAAATTTTTGTCACCTATTATGTGATTTCGTCATCTAAATGATTAACTTTAAATGACAAATGTCTTATTGTCATGAAAACATTGAATTTCAGTGACAAATCAAATATTTTACTGAACTCATCGTTATTTGGTGACGACTTTATTGTCATTAAAATATTAATTATTTCATCATCTTTCAATAATTCGTCATGAAAAAGTTACTAGATGATGACAAAATTTTAGTCGTCATTTAATAAATATATCATGTTATCGTGATAAATTAGCATTTGATGACAAATATTAATTGTCACCGAAAATAGAAGTATTATGACAACATATTGTTTTCGTCAAAAAATTATATGACGATTTTTATCCGTCACAAGATATACACGTATGGTGACAAACAATATTTGGTGACAAAATATTTTAAATATTTATTATTTAATAATAATTATAAGTATACCAAATTTGTTTTTCATTATAAGATAACAAATTTATTCCAAAACCAAATTGTGCACAAAACTAAAAGAATATACTTATTCAAGTACCAGAATGAATCCAAATATTTAAAAATACTAAAAGACAGTGGCAAATATCCAAGTTTGACCAATGAAATTAACAATCTTAGTTAATATAAGAAAATGAAATAAGGATGATCATCACTTAAAAGGGACCAAACTATCTAGATAAATATTAGGACTATAATCCTAAATCTTATTTCCTTTCTTGCTTCTTTCAAAACTTCAAAGTGGCAAGAATGAAAACTTCTCATGAGGAGATCCACAACCATCTGAATATAAAAAGATTCACCTGTATATTCCAAATCAATATTAGTATATTAAAAGTAAATATACTCGAAACAATGTATATGAAATTTTTTATTCCTTAATGACACATAACAATGGTCGAAAAACACGATTACAAAAGCAAACTTTAAGGAAAAAAAGTTAGAAAATGAATAAATATGTAAACCATTTAAATCATACACCTAAACAAAATTAAATTAAAAAAACACATAATAAACTAACAAATAATATACAAATAGAAAACAATTTAAACTAACCTTGAAAATATTTTAGAGCTCAATTCCTTTAGCAGCAAGAAATTCAATAAGCTTATTGATATTTGCACCTTGTTGAGATAGTTGGTTCTTCAAACTAGTCACTTCGTTCTCAAACGTTGCACCTTGTTGAGATAGTTGGTTCTTCAAACCAGTCACTTCGTTCTCAAATTCAACCACTTGTGTCTTTAATTCGTTCACTTGTATTTCAGACTATTGTAGTTGTTCATGTGTCTCTTTTCTTAGATCCAACAGCTGCATATGAAAATGAAATAGCAACCATGATAGCATATCTCTTATGTAAGAGTTAGGAAATTTCATTTACTCACAATATATAACTTGTACAAGTGACTAAAAGGAATAATATATACCTGTTGTATCACCAGCTCTAGGTGAGGATCTTGAAGGCTACCATTTGATGGAACTTCAGAGGTTTCAGCTAATGGAATTACAAGAGTCTGACTTGCTGGTGTTCCAATAAGCTAATGGAATTACAGGAGTCTGACTTGCTGGTGTTCCAATAATTTGTGTTGTGTTACCACTTTCACATGTTTGATTTGTTGTCATAGGTTGATATCCATTAGAGTTCTGATTTTGGGTAGGTGAAACTGTTGAGTTTTCTAGTATGTTGTCATTTACATAAATGTGTTTTGCTGCACTATGTTGACTCCCATTCGAGGAACATTCTACATTTTTGACTTTAGTCTACCTAATCCTCCACGAGCCATTTCTTAAAGCTACAAGAAATGGTACAAGTAAATTAAATTCAATTAGTTGTAATATGATATTTTAAAATGAAAAGTAACATTAATGCAGTGAATTATAAAACCTTAAATGCATCAATAAAACAATAACAAACACTAAAATTAAGAATTGATAAAAAAATAATAACAAACACTAAAATTAAGAATTTATAATATTTCCTCCGATTCAAAATAAGTGTCGTCCTCCAACTTTACACACAAATTAAGAATGACTTTATTTTCCTATTATACCCTTCATTTATTATTTTTATCTTTTAACCATTTCATTTTCATTCAATTATAATTAAATATTAATAAATACATAATTTATTTTTCATTCAACTATAATTAAATAATCAATGCATAATTTATTTCTAATTTCATATGAAGTGAACTTTGCATGAGATTAAATTTTATGAGCATAATATAAAGTTAGTCTATTTTATATCTTTGACCACAAAGCTATGTGTCATCTAACATATATTATTGAGATTGAGATATCCATGGAAGAATATTTGTCGATATTTGTTTCCTTGTATTTGTCTATATTTTCCAATATCTTTTTGTATAGTTGGCAAGATTGTTTCTTATTTTTAAATTAAATGATACAATTCAATACTCCATATATGTACAACTATAAAGAAGGAGGACCCCTTCAATATTGGATCGGATCCTTTAATTTAGGAACAAGAAACAATCTTGCCAACTATAGAAAAGATATTGGAAAATATCGACAAATATAAGGAAACAAATCAAAGGAAAATATCGACAAATATTCTTCCATACATATCTCAATCTCAATATATACTCAGATTAATTCATAATTAATCTAATTCATAATTAATCTGAAGATTAAACGCTTAAATTATTTATGTACATGTACCAACATATGGTGCAACACCTTGAAAAACAAAAAATAAGTACAAACGAAAAATGTAGTAAAATAGAAGTACTTAATTATAAATACAAACGAAAAATGTAGTAAAATAGAAGTACTTAATTATATTACTGCAAATGCCTTACAAAAATTGCATAACCACAAAAAATCCTTCCAAGTTCATCCCTGTGATCAAGCTCAATGTGAATCCATATATATGTTGCATACCCACAAAAAATCCTTCCAAGTTCATCCCTGTGATCAAGCTCAATGTGAATCCATAGATATTACACAAATAATCAATAAATTGATATAAAGCTTCAAAAAAATATCTCTACCTTACCAAAATCAGAAATAAATAAAACTGAATTCTAGTATAAGATCATAGTAGCATATGCCACCTCATGATGCATAATAACATTAGGATAAATTTGATCATGTTTAAGTATTGACTAATAAAAAGCAACCAACAAGGACAATCAATTAATAGATAAAATATTACAAATGAAGATTGATCTCAAATGCATAAAAAGAATAAGAATTCCTGAAAAATGATATTACCAATAGCCAGTTCTTCGTTATTGCCAATAGGGTGAATAAAAATAAATCTTGCAACAAGATAATTCAATATACCCTACGGTATATGTAGGGGAGAAAATAGGAATAGATGAGATACTTACCATGATTAAATTTTGATTTCCCACCATTCCCAATTTGATAGCCCGTCAATTTCTTCCGAGAAAATAGGAATAGATGAGATACTTACCATGATTAAATTTTGATTTCCCACCATCCTCAATTTGATAGCCCGCCAATTTCTTCCCAAAAAAAAGGATAAAACAGAATATTGTAAATCCGGGAAAGATATGGAAAAACAAAAATAAAGATATGGATAAATAAGAAAGAAATTACCACGGAGGAACTCCTGGAGCATAACATTTGTACAACTCTTCCATTGATGATTGAGTAAACCCATTTCAAACCTAGAGCACATATTTTATATTGGGGTTGTCGATTATTAAAATGAAGCTGACGATTGTTAAAATTGGTATTGAAAATCAAAATTGGATAAACATGTTGAATAATCAATAGGAAAATGGCAGATTAGCTGCCGAGAATGAATTCTAGAATGAGAGATTGAGAGGGAGAGAGAGTCTGGCGGTGAGGTCATGAGTTGCAGAGAAGTGCATATTTCGATAAACTTTCAATTAGTTATTTTCTACTACTTTTTATGTAACCAAATCAATATTTGATGACCACTTTTAATTAGATAATTTAGATATAATAAAGTAATATAGTGTTTAGCTATGCGACAACTTGTCCTTTTATTACAAATTCAAATAAATCTTTTAAACAAATTCAAATATTAATATTATATTATTTATACATTATATTATATATTTTAACTATAAAATATATCATTTATAAGTTAATAAAAAGAAAAACAATTCTCACAAATTTATATAAAATAAAAAAAATTATAATAAATAGATCTTAATAATATTTTATTTCTTATTTATATATATTAGTTAATGTTCTTAATAGATGATTTGAAAAAACTACTTACAAGACATGTGATAAGACTTGATCGGGCTACTCAATAAGATATGATACTTTAATTATCACCTTTGTATAATTTCCTTAACAATAAGACTATCTATATATATAATTTTAATCTGCAATATATTTTAATATAACTAATTGAAGAATTTTTTTTTATTTTTCACAAAAGAATCGTTTACAAGTTTTAAAAACGATTCACAATCTAACATATATGTGATGGTAATTTGTACACACATATCATCTTTTTATGTCAATTGTATAACTATAAACATAAATACGAAACGAAAAAAATTATACTGACGAAGTACATGAACACCAAAAATTTTGTATCACCATGACATGAAAGGAAAATGTTCTAAAATTTAAATGACTTGTGAAAATATATTAGTAGTTGTTAATACATGATAAATGATTGTGAAAATATATTAGTAGTTGTTAATACATGATAAATGATAATAAGCCATAATTATATAAAAAATATTTCTAACAATAGTGAATTATAAAGTACAAAATTATAAATATCTTAATATACATATAATACAATAGTACATATATTTTTAACATAGTAATAATTATAATATAATGTTGTGTAGTGTATTATATTAGATTTAGTTGATTTGGGTAAATGGTAATCAATTTGAGTATCCTGTTGTCGATGTTGAATATTTAAAAATGTAATTTTTATTTAATTTATTAGAAAGAAGCAACAATTTCTCATAAGAGTATACGAATTGAGAAATAAGAAATGATTTTTTGGTCAAATATGTATTTTCTATAAATATAATTGAATATATTAAATTTCTATATTGTATATAGGGACCAAACTTTATTCTAATTCAGAAAAATAAAATATTAGAACATAAATATTGAATATTTTCTATAAAAAAGATATATATATATATATATATATATAGATTATACAAATGTGAATAAATTAAGAATTAATTGATACAAACATTGATTGAACATGTATGTGATGAAACACAAAACTTTGGAAAAATCTAAAGTTGACATGTGTCTCTCCTTTCTTTCTTTTCACCTCTTTCTCTTCCTCCTCTTCATTGCTCATCACTCTCACTAAATGCATAATAAATTACTATAATGCTATATAGAATAACAAATATAGAAAATGATAAAATGTTAATCTTCCAAATACTTCTTAAAATGAACTTGGATTGGTGGAAGAAAACCAGCACCAGGGCAAATACGCCGCCGTTTTAATCAATTCATTCATTTTATTTTATTTACCATTTCTTAATCTATCTCCTGTTTCCCATTTCATTTATATTATTTATTATTATTTTATTAATCTCTCTCAATTCATTTTATTTTATTTACCATTTCTTAATCTCTCTCCTGTTTCCCATTTCATTTATATTATTTATTATTATTTTATTAATCTCTCTCATCATGCTATCTAGAGGATTTGTATCTTTTTTATTAATTTTTCTCTCTTTCTCTTCAGTCATTCTACCGCCATTTATTTTCTTTATACTCCATCCAATTTTTTCCTCCATATATATGTTTTAGAGAATATCAAATTTCAGCAAAATATCAATAATCATGTATTAGGATTTGGGCAATAGAGGGTTATTCAATCTGTCAAAACATTTATTCTCGATCAACTAACGATATGGTTTTTCCCATTTTCTTTTTTTATTCTTTTGAAATATGTTGTTTGTATTGTTTGAATATTTTTTTGTATTTAATTGTTTAAATGATTTTAAATTTAAATTGTTTTTTTTTTCATTGTAGGCGTTGTTTGATCATCCACAATATTCTCTTGAAGGTAAGGGTTTCAATAGAGATACATCGAATACAATTAGTTGTCTAACAAGTTTTTTTTTTAAATGTAATTCGATGGAGATCTTATTGCAATTTGGATATATTCTAATTTTTGATATTTGTATTATTGATATGTTATATTAAAATATATTTTTTATCAAACACTTAAGCTGATGAATGAGAATTTTACTAGCAAGTCATTCAAATCCATTTTAATAATAAAAAAATATCGCATAAGAATACACCAATATAAACTTAAACAGAAAAATAGATTCTACATATTTCATTATTTTGTGGGTTTCTCATTTTTTCTTCTCTTTATCAATACTCATATTATCTCGAAACATCAATAAACAAGAGGATAAGTTTCAGAAAACTCACAAATTCAAAAAACCTTTAACACGTACGAGAGGTGGGAGATGTCGAGATGTGAATAGTTGTGATAGGTGGAGATAGACGATGCTAAGGAATGTGAAAACTGAAAAGGTCATATGTTGTCCTCTAAATTATTTTTTAAAGAGGTTTCTTTTTTTAAGTTAGTAGATAATTAAATAGAGATAAATATAATATAGCAACAAATACAAAGCAAGAAGGTCAGCATAGTTGGTTGAGAGTATTCTCTCAAATTTATAGGTTAAGTGATCGAATTTTGTTAGATGTGTTTTTTGATTTTTTTTCTCACTTATTTGAAATAATTAATTAATAAAGAATTATTACCTGATCATATATGATTAAAATATAAATTATAGAATGACAAATATTATATAATGATGCATAATTGAAATATGTAACAAATATGAGTAGTCATAATTATTAACATAAAATGTTGCCTTTCTAATTCAATTGTTACGAATTAATACAAATTGTCACTAAATTTAACATTAATATATAACGAAATAGTTTCGTAATTTTTTTCATCAAATTATTGATTAGTCATAATTATTAACATAAAATGTTGCCTTTCTAATTCAATTGTTACGAATTAATACAAATTGTCACTAAATTTAACATTAATATATAACGAAATAGTTTCATAATTTTTTCATCAAATTAATGATTAGTGACGAAGTAATATTTTGTTGTTTTAAAATCTTAAATTGTTTTAATTTAATAACTATTTTTCTTTGAAAACCCATCTACAACGAAACATTCTCACTCCAAATGATATAATGTCAAATTGACATTTATCGTCACCAAATATGAACACTTCTGACGAACTATTATTGTCAATAATTCTTACTAAGAAATCATGACAAAATAATTTATTTTCAATAAAATAAACAATTTGTGACGCTTATAATCAATTTGTCGTTGAAATATATTTGCCACTAAAATTTTGGAATAATGTTTTGCTTTAGAAGAATATTGTCATGATTTTTTTTATTCATAATTAAATAACTAAATTAGTGAAGGAAAAAATCTAATGATATTAAAAATAAATAGTGCGACAAAAGTACATATATCGATGATGAAAATATAATTCGTCATTAGTAGTTAAGAAATAGTGAAAAAATTAGTGGGAAATCATACCTTAAAAGGATATTATGACGAATATATTTTAATTGTCACGAACTAATGGTGTCAATATTTATTTCCAATAATTCAAGACAAAATATAGTATTGTCAAGAAAATTCAACAATTTGTGACGTCAAATATCGTCACCATTTGCAATAAAATTGTCGTTGAAAGGTTCTTCTCTAAAATTTTGGTGGGAAATTTTATCTTAAAAGAGTGTTGTGAGGAACATTTTTTAATCGTCATGAAGTATGAACATTGATGACGAACTAATGATGTCAATATTTGTTTCAAAAAATTCATGACAAAACTTGTCATTGTCATGAAAATTAAACAATTTGTGACGTCAATTATCGTCACCAATTACAATAAATTTGTCATTGAAAGATTTCCCTCTAAAATTTTGGTGGGAAAGTTTACATTAAAAGCATATGGTGACAAATAATTTTTAATCGTCATAAAATATGTAAATTAGCGAAGATAAAAATACTTAATAATGACAAAGATAAATAATGTCATAAAAATACATATATTAGTGACAAAAATTGAATTTGTCACTATTAAATAATAAATTGTGACAAAATTTCATGCGTTGCAAAAAAAATCGTCACGAATAGTGTGATTTCTTGTAGTGACACTTGCGGGCGATAGCTAAAAGAAAATAGTGAACAATTTCGATTGCGCAGTTCCGACAGATTTATCACTTACCGGCCGAGGCGATCACAGTGAAGCATCACAGAAATTTCAGCGCGACAGAATTTTGGGGCCTAATTACTGATTGCAGCGTACGAGAGCCGGTCCCATGGGATGCGAGGAAGGTGAAGGCTACCTGGATACGCAACCCCATTTTCAGATACATGCAGAGGGTGTTAGCCAAGACGTTATTTGTTCGGCATGATAGCGGTGGGTTCCGGGTGGATGAGCTGTATATTCTTTATTGCATGGTTCAGAACCAGGCCTTGGAGGTCGATGCCGCTACGTTTCTAATCAGGCAAATGAGTAGGACAGCGAAGCAGACGAGCGGGGTGATTGTCATAGGTGGTATGATCACTCATTTAGTGCTACACGATGGGATGACATTGGACTCGTTCTCACATGTGCCCGGGCCGACATCGATTGATATGCAGACGCTGGTGAACCAGCACTTCATCTGTCCAGACCCGACGGGCCACGATTACTTCTTTCAGCAGAAGGAGGCACCGGGATTTTCGCTGCCGAACCCGCAGTTCACGACTGTGGGTGACGAGAGTGAGGGTACGGGTGAGCCAGATCAGCTGAACTGGTCCATGGATACTCCTGCACACATTGCCCTTTCTGAAGGTGTGCCGTATGAGCCAGCGGTCCCCGATGTGCCGGATATGCATCGAGAGGAGATTTTGGAAGAGGAGGCGTACGAGCGAGGAGCAGATCATAATTATGCCGCGGCTCCACCATATGCTGAGTATCCACAGCAGCCGCAGCAGCAGCAGTACGACTACACCGCTCAGTACGATGCTCGATTGGGAGTGTTGGAGACTGGCTTGGATGAGCAGCGCGGGGAGTTTCGAGATTATAGGGCGACGATGATGGATTTCATGGCACGTATGGACCACTAGAGGATTTCCAGTGGCCATGTCTACCCGCCACCGCCACCGCCGGCTGAGGATTGAACGACGAGATGTTTTGTTGTTTTTGTCTTTCCCTTTTCTTGTGTTTTCCATTTTTTGGTTTCGTTTCGTTGTTTTGTCTCCTATTTTTATGTCTTCTTTGGAATTGTAGACTTTCAGTTTGGGGGATGTTTATCGAAACGAAATTTGCGAAATTTGTGTTGAATTTTTTTTATTTATTTGATGGAATGGGAAATATGTTTTGGGAAATGCATGATTCTATGTTCGGTATTGTGTTTGAATTGATGAACATGCTTAGTGCATAATAGGTTTGATGATGTCTTGATTTTTGTTCTTTGAGCTATAAAAAGCATGAGTTGAGTAAAATGAATATGAATCCATATTGCTTGATCGAAATTGAGAGTTCGTGTCGAACTATTTTTTTGTGAATACTTTTGAACATGAAATGATTGTGTATTTTTTAGGAGTATGAAAATAAGCTTGTGAGATTTGAGCATTGACTTGATATTACACCAAGTCTTATTTTCTTGATTGAGTGTTGGCGATAGTTTTGTATATACCTCTAGAACTTGCTTTGGTATCTCTTTTGAGACTACAAGTACATGTGAATGTTTGAAAATGATATAAGGTCATCTTTGCTTTTATGAGTCATTTAGCCAAATAATTTCCACCAAATCTGAATTATTTCCTTTGTGAGCCCTGTTGAGCTTTTGAGCCTATTTCTTGATTTAGCCTAATTAATTGGGTGGATTATCAATGCCTGTATTTTGAGCCTACCTATCTCTGATTTTGAAGCTCAATTAGGAAATATATGTAAAGTTGGAGAAAAATTTTGGTGGAGTATTTCAGTGTGAAAAAAAAAAGTGGAAAGAAAAAAAGAGATGAAAGAAAGAAAGAGAAAGTGTGTACTTGGCTTAAAGAATGGGTAGATGAGAAATAAAGAAAATTTTTTGCATGAGTTGTGCCTTTTCTGGAACTTGATTGCATAATTGTTATCACGAGTTGTGCCATTTCTAGAACTCAATTGAATGATAAGTGTGACTGATATATTGCTGGAACTCATGTTTTGGGAGAAGCAATCGATTGAAGTTGTATGATGAAAAACAAGAATTTGTGGTTTGAAATTTATAAAGGAGCTTCGATCATCTATTTGAGTAGTCACTTTTATCCCAAATTTTTCCTACCCTGTCCAAAGAGCCTCATTGCATCCAAATGAAAGTCCTTATTGATTCTTGATATTCGCATGTACAAACGTAGTGGAGAAGTGAGACGATCTGCAAGTCTATGGTAGGTTTTACTTGATTTATCATTCTGAGCGTATACATGTCCTATTTTTTCTAAACACTTTTGAGCGTGAGTGATACACTTTACCTTGTGAGGTACATTACTCCTTGAAAGTGCATGGTTATGAATTGTTTGAAGTATTTATTATAAGGTCGGACGAATTTTTTGATGTCGATTAGGTGTATGTGATTTATCGTTTGTGATACTTGATGTCATGGCTTGCGGTTTATTTAGTAGGATGTCCAGTTTTGTTAGATTTATCGTTTGAGTGGTTGATGTTGCTCGAGGACGAGCAACAGTTTAAATTTGGGGGATTTTGATAAATGCCAATTTTTACCTATTTTTGCGTATGTTATTGTATTCATTTGAATGTGTTGGCTACGTTTTTATGGTGATTATTGAGATTATTCGTATATAAGATGCATTTGACGAGGTTGTGTTTAGTTTCATGATTTTAATAAGAAAAAGTGCAAGTTTTGAGCTAAATGGCCAGGAAGGAAAGCACGACCATGCCCTATGGCACGGTCAGATTGTTCTTAAGAAGGAAAAGGCGAGCACAACCATACTGAATAGCATGGCCAGGCCGTGCGCGATGGGACTCGAGACTGTAGGATGTAGCACGACCGTGCCAGACCCCATGTCAAAACGTATGATGGGGCACGTCGTAATTTCAAGTATTCTCACGATTTTGAACTCCTATTTGATATATAAGACCTGGAAAAAGAAAAGATGAGTATTATGAGCGAAAGGAGATAGAAGAATACAGATAGAGAGAGAGACGAAGGAGAAAGGGGGATCGAAGAGACGGAAGAATCGGAAGATCGTCGTCAACACGAGTTTTAATCTTTCCTCTCTCATTAGTTTAGTTGATATGATAATTTCACTCTTGTCTATGAGTTTGACGATAATCATGTCTAGCTAATTCTTTTTAGGGTTTCTAGGGCTTGTTAGTAGTTTAATTCGAATCTTGATGGATCTTTAATTTAATTCAATGTTCATAATCTTTCATCGTATTTGTGTGTTTATGAATTGATTGTTTGTTTGATTATTTGGCCGATAATTGAGCATGTTTTAATAATTGAATCAAAATTCGGGAGATGAGATTTAATTATGGAAGAATAAACATGTTGGTCCCAAGTGGTGTCCGAGGTTCAGAGGGGGGTGAATGAACCTTGGTCGATTTTTCAGAATCTTTAAAACAACCGTTCTGCACTGCAAGTTACTTGAGCTTGCAGCGATAGATGGTTACTGCTTGCAGCGCTAGAATGCAGTGCTGCACGCTGTAACCTGGAGTTTTGTACGCAGCGGAAATATACTTTTAAACACAAGGCTGTTTTACACAAGAATGCTTCTTTCAAACGTTTTATGATGAGAGATAGATAGATATGCAGAAAATAAGCGCAGATAAATAAAGCGATAAAAACACTTATGGTTTATAGTGGTTCGAAGGTGGTATAATCCTTCTACGTCCACTCTACTGCTCCTCGAGCAGGAACTTTGTTAAGTAAGATTGATTTACAGGACTCTCCTAACAATCTATCAACTTTACAAAGCAAACCACCTACTGAAGTCCAGCGTACACACAGCAACTGCAAACTTCAAAGGCTAACCCACACAGGGTTCTATACTCCCACACAGGGAAGCTGCCTAACCCTAGACAATTAAAAAAAACAGCAAGGATCTCTCCTATCAACTGCTTGACACCACTAAAACAACCTAAGCACACAGCAATAAGGTTAAAAGGATAAAAAGGTTTTCTTCAACTTGTGCTTCGAAGTGAGCTTTTGAATCCGTAAGGAGACTTTCAGCTCGAACTTGCTTCACTTCGATAGGTTGAGTGATTGAAACTGATCGTAGACTTTGAATATTTGGATCTTGTAAGCTTTGTGAATTTAGCATAAAATGTTTCAGTAACAGTAACCAGCCTCAGTGCTACTCGACCTCTATTTATACTTGTAGGAGAAGATGTCCGTTGAAGGAGACATCCCTCTTTTGAATTTGAAATTGCCTGGCCAAAGTATGGTTCGCATTTAATGCGACTTGACTTTTCCTTTCGGAGCATTTAATGCGGCAGTTGCGGCTCGCAGCTTTCTGCAGTGCGTCAGTCCAGATGGCATCTTCTCATTGGCTCCGTGTCTGCTACTTTAACTTTTTCTTAAACGGCTCTATTATTCTTGTTTGAATCTCCGTTCCTCGTACTGCATTTATCCTTCCTAGGATTTGCAGGATACTTCGTCTTGTAGTTGGCGCTGTATTACTTAACTGACTTGTAAGTCTGCGCTGTATCCTTGGTCCTTGTGCAGCTGATGCATTCTTTCAGTACTGCTGTATTTTAGACCTGATTGCAGTATTATCTGACAGTGCTGCTGTAACTCCGTTCTAGCAGTACTCCTGTATCCTTTTCTTGCAGTGATGCTGCACGCCGTTCTTCCTTGCTTTGCTGTATCCTGCCTTCATGCAGCGATACTGTATCCTGCCTTCTTGCAGCGATATCTTCTTTTAAAGCTTAGATGCAGCTTTATCCTCTTTTAACCTCCATTTCAATGCTTGACTCAAGACTCAATTCTAGTCTATTTATTCACTTAAACAATGTGAAAATGGGGTACTCAAAACTTCCTATTACATGATTGGTTTGTCTCATCAAAATCTAAACACTGAAATCCCAACAAAACACATGACACATAAATGACTTAGATTGGGAGATTAAGGAATTTATGTGATGAGATATCGATCTTGGGTGCTTTTGGGAGTTGCTATGTTTCTATCAGATTGAGTAGGGATACCTCTAATGGCATAATAATCAACTGGTTAATTAACTCGGGAGAGTTATTAATTGATATGTGTGATTGCTCATATAGGATGATTGATTAATGAACTTGGATTGATTTAAGTGATATCTTGATGAGAATTAGATGAAAGCATGTCTTAGAACCTGTTTTATATCTCTATGGTTGTTGAGTTAATTTATTTGCGTAATTATTGTTTCTAATTAATTAATCTGAAATTGATGAAATTTGATTTACCTAGATAAAAGTGATAACCGGATTTGAGTAGTTAATTAGTGCCTAGATAGATAGTCTCTGTGGGATCGACCTTACTCACCACTCATACAATTCACACCGTACACTTGCGGGCGATAGCTAAAATTAAATAGTGAACAAGGATCTTATTCACTTCCTTTTATTTTTTTTAATGGTCTTCAACCTCTTCACTCAATTGATTTGTTGCGGTAAATCCTTCTGATGATCTCGATTAAACTCAATAGATTTGTTGTTGTAAATCCTTCTGGTGATCTGATTTGGGTAAATCAATCATGTTATCTCAATTAATAATCTGTCATTTCACTTTGCCCTTCTGATGATCTTGATCTCAATTGGACTCAATACTTTTGGTGATCTGATTTGGGTAAATCAATCCTGTTATCTCAATTAATAATCTGCCATTTCACTTTGCCCTTCTGATGATCTTGATCTCAATTGGACTCAATAGATTTGTTGCTGTAAATCCTTCTGGTGATCTCAATTGGGTAAATCAATCTGATTATCTCAATTGATTTGGTGCGAGGTTTATCAATTGAGTAAATCCATCTGGTTATCTCAATTGATTTGTTGCGACGGTTGTAAATCTATTATTTTTCAGATATAAAACCGTCAATCCATAACAAAGAACGTCATTTTTTTCCTTTGTTTTTTTCTTATAAGAACGTGTTATTTTTTATTTTTCTATCTTCCTATTTACAATGTATTTTTTAATTTTCTCCATGAATTTTTTTAATTTTACTAAGAACTTCCATCCAAAATATATTTCATTTTTAATATTTTATCCATCATCCAAAATAATTACGTAAATACATAATATACACACATAAAAATATAAATAGATATTTATGTCTAACTTGTATCTCAAATATATCTAAGAATTAGGTCGATGTTTATTTTCCCAGTAATTTTCTTGAAATCCAAGTAATAATAATGTGTATATATATATATATATATATAAATAGATGGTTGAACTTATTTTATAATGATCTACTAGTACATGATATTTATAGACAATTTCTAAGCTTATGTAAAAAAAATGGAGATATAATGTGACAATTTCTAGACAAGTTCTAAACTTATGTAAAAAAAAAAAATTGAGATATAATAAGATAATTTTTACAGAAGTTCTAGGCTTTTGTACAATTAAAATAAATAGATGGTTGAAATTATTCCATTATGATCTTCATGTATATGAAACTTTTAAACAATTTCTAAACATAAGTACAACAAAAAAAATATGTTTTAGCACAAAAAAATTTCCAACTACTATTACATTAATGGAAACTAATAGTACATGGAAAAATATAATAGTACATGAGTTTTCATTAATATAATAGTACATGGAAAAACCGATGGTTTAAATTATTTTTAAAGAATATTTTTTTTAAAAATATATTTCTTATATTTTATTTGTTAAATAATTGATGGTTAAAAATTAAATATTATTAAATGTCTTCTATATTTCAAATTCATCCAACTATGTCATGCTTTGTAATTAAGTTCTAGATTAATTTTATTGTTATACGCACATGGTTATCTACCCTAAAGTTCTATTAGCCCTTTAAAATAACATTACCGATTATTAGATAAAATGGTGTTATTTAATCAATATGTTACATATTACGTCACAAAAATTAATCCAAAATATTTTCTTATCCAAAAAGTGTTAATAATTTAAAAGTGTTACATGCAAGTGTTAAATATTAATAAAATGTTACATATAATTGTTACATATTAATAAAGTGTTACATGCTGGTGTTACATATTAATAAAGTGTTACATGTGAGTGTTACAATTTAATAAAGTGTTACATACCAGTGTTACATATTAATAAAGTGTTACATGGGAGTGTTACAATTTAATAAAGTGTTAGATACAAGTGTTACATATTAATAAAATGTTACAAAAGTGTTACATAAATATTATAAAAATAAAAGTGTTACAAAAATATGTTACGTAAAATATGTCATGTAGAAAGTGTTACAAATATATGTTGCATAAGGCTACTTATGTTGTAGTGACTTTAAATTGGTTTTTGTATTTAACTCATATAAATGAATATGTAATTACCGAACCAGTGCTTCCACATAAAAAAAAAAAAATTCTCTTTCAACCAAGCTGCATATATCCCATATTCAGATTTACAGAATCGTCAGTTTTTAGCACAAGATTTTATTTATATAGAAGAAGACAACTCTCATAGAAGAATGGTTATCATTTTTTCATATATACAGTATGAGTCTTTTTTCGATTATGTTACTAGCATCTTACATATTTATATAACAGCGTGTCTCATGATGAAGTATCTATTTCCTCCAATCCTATAAAAGGGTGGTCTGTTTAGATGTTTGATTTTATTTGTAATAAAAGCAGTTCTTGTGTGAGATCGTCTCATGGATCTCATTTCATAAAACGGGTCTAATATAATAAATTAGGTAATATTTTTCTATATTTTAGGTAATATTTTTGTATTATGTTATGTAGTATATGTACATAATACAAAAGTATTACATGATATATAGAAAAATATTACCTAATATACACAAAAGTTTACATATTGCACAAAAGAATAGAACATCTAAACAGCTAGGATCTACATGTTTTTTTAGTGACCCGACCAATCCAATTCGGATATTTATCCTATAATACAAAAATATTACCTGATATACAGAAAAATATTAGATACACATAAAAATATTATATATTTTTTTATAGTCCAACTCAACTCAAAAAAAGAGTATTACTTGATATATAGAAAAATATTACCTAATACATATAAAAGTATTACATATTTTTTTATAATTCAACTCAACTCAAAACCATCTTATAATACATTACCTAATATAAAGTAAAGTATTACTTAATACAAAAATATGACATAATTTTTTATATTCGACTTGACCCGTCTCACGGAATGGAATTCGTGAGACGTTCCCACCTAAAACATTCCCTTCTAATAATTTATCAATTTAAATTTGTATTAACTGTATTCCAAAATAATCTCATTATTTTTTTTTTTCATTCTATTAATTTTCAATATAACATGTAATTTGTTTTTTACCTAAAACTGATGATTTTGATATGAATTCCCACTTTTTTCTTTTAATTAATCAGATTTTCTTCCAAATTTTGTTCCCTATATTCATTGATTTATAATCAAGGATATATTAATTACAATTTTATGTATCTTAATTTTTACAACCTTAAAACGAGAGTTAAATGAAATTGAAAGGAATATAAATGTTTTATATACATGGTCCATTGATTTGATTAAATCCATGCACTCGCCCTAACCAGACCCAACACCCGTTCTGACGCACCGCCACATGCTTGAGTTTCTGCATTCAAAATTGTTCACGTGTGTTATAAATTTATGTTATGTTAGTTATATCTTTAGTAATGTTAGTTGTATTATAACATTTTTTTAGACATACATTAATATCTTTAATATCATTTAATTATGTTAGTTGTAATTTTATATATTACATAAATATATGACTATATTGATATAAATGTATGAGTAGTATCACATAAAGGTATATGTATATAAATTGTGCCGACATTAGTTTTTTTTATATTAAACTATTACATAAAGGTTATGATATTTATACATAAAAGTATGACCAATATAAAGTATATATGACTAATATAATATAAATATATGATTAATATAATATAAATATAGTATAAAAAAGAAAAGTGATTGAATCCAGACCGACCCAAATACACCATGCATGTGGGGCGCATGAGTCCTGCTCTAGTTTTTTTTGTTTCCACTTATTGCTATCGTACAATTAATTATTAATTGGGTACTCAACAAATGTTGACGTGACACTATAAAGTTTTGTACAATAGTAAGACTATATTTGTGGCGCTCCAATCCCCTTTAATTAGGAATATGTCGTCATCCTTTACTTAAAAACTAAAAAAATTATATTCACCTTCTAATACATAGTGAAAAACTAAAGTGAAAATACGAGTGCTATTTTTTTTAAATATAACATTATTACATATGTATTGAATCGTAATTGTGCCTAGTTTGTGCCTCACCCACATTTCTAAGTAAAATGTTTAAACCACACTTAAATGAATTAACAAATTAAATGAATATATTATAACAAAATATAAGCCTGGCCCATTATTTATCATACTTTACATATTTAAACATACTACGGTTCTCAAAAGAAAATATTATTCTCATACTACAACTGATCTACAGGGGTAGTGAGAAGTCAACCCAGCCTGCTATATATCCACGTCATCATCTGCCGAGTCTGAAAATATTAAAAGCAATATCATGAGACACCTCCGGAGAGGAATCCTAATGGGATAACTTTACCATATAATACATTGAAATAATTAAATTATTAAGCACATATTACATGTTTTTCGGGCATGCTCACCCTAGACCACACTAAAACATAAAGGAATGTGGAAGTCGCTCGCCCACTAGACCTTACTTTCATAGACCAGCACTCTCGTCCTTATGATCGTCGCCCGATATGGAAGTTACATACTGGTTATAGTTACGGACTTCAACCGTAGATATTCATACATAACTTACTAATTCAATTATCAACACATAGTAGAGAGTAGAAGTTACCCACTTGCAATGGCGGATACAAGGGGAGCTGCCCCCCAAAAATTTTGGCAAAAATTATTATATTATATATCATATATTTTTTATATCCCAAAATATTAGGAATGTAGGAGGATATCATAATATGTATTAGTGATTTAAGGGTGAGACCTTCCTAATATCAGTTATCTCAATCCACATTGCCACGTTCAAATCATTAATTGATTTGATGAAATTATATAATAATAAAAAAAATTGAAATTTGTTGAGATTTCAATGTTTAGATTTTGATGAGACAAACTAAATATGTAATAGGAAGTTTTGAGTACCCCATTTTCCACAATGTTTAAGTGAATAAATAGACTAGAATTAAGTCTTGTGTCAAGTATTGAAAATGGAGGTTAAACGAGGATAAAGCTGCATCTAAGCTTTAAGGGAAGATATCGCTGCAAGAAGACAGGATACAGTATCGCTGCAGGAAGGCAGGATACAGCATAGCTGAAAGAAGGAAGGAACAACAATGTATAAATAAGACTAAACTTCTATACAGCAAAGCAAGAAAGAACGGCGTGCAGCAACGCTGCAAGAAAAGGATACAGGAGTACTGCTAGAAAGAAGTTAGAGCAGCACTGCCAGAAGATACTGCAACCAGGTCCAAGTTACAGCAGCACTAAAAGAAAGCATCAGCTGCACAAGGACCTAGGATACAGCGCAGACTTACAAGTCAGTTAAGTAATACAGCGCCAACTACAAGACGAAGTATCCTGCAAATCCTAGGAAGGATAAATGCAGTACGAGGAACGGAGATTCAAGCAAGAATAAAAGAGTCGTTCAAGAAAAAGTCAAAGTAGCAGACACGGAGCCAATAAGAAGATGCCACATGGACTGACGCGCTGCAGAAAGCTGCGAGCCACAACTGCCGCATTAAATGCTCCGAAAAGGAAAAGTCAAGTCGCATTAAATGCGAACCATGCTTTGGCCAGGCTACTTCAAATTCAAAAGAGGGATGTCTCCTTCAACGGACATCTTCTCCTACAAGTATAAATAGAGGTTGAGGAGCACTGAAGCTGGTTACTGTTACTGAGATCTGAAAATCATCTGCTAAAAATTCAAAGCTTACAAAATTCAAGCATTCAAGCCTACAATCAGTATCAGTCACTCAACCTACCGAAGTGAAGCAAGTTCAAGCTAAAGGATTCCTTACGGATTCAGAAGCTCACTTCGAAGCACAAGTTGAAGAAAAACCGTTTATCCTTTTAACCTTGTTGCTGTGTGCTTAGGTTGTTTTAGTGGTGTCAAGCAGTTGATAGGAGAGATCCTTGCTGTTTGTTTAGTTGTCTAGTGTTAGGCTGTGGGAGTGTGGAACCCTGTGTGGGTTAGCCTTTGAAGTTTGCAGTTGCTGTGTGTACGCTGGACTTCAGTAGGTGGTTTCTTTGTAAGTTGATAGATTGTTAGGAGAGTCCTGTAAATCAATCGTGTTTAACAAAGTTCCTGCTCGAGGAGCAGTAGAGTGGACGTAGAAGGATTACACCACCTTCGAACCACTATAAGCCATAAGTGTTTATTTGCTTTATTTATCTGTGTGCTTTTTCTCTGCATTATTATCTGTCTCTCATCATAAAACGTTTTGAAAGAAGCATTCTTGAGAAAAACGGCCTTGTGTTTTAAAGTTAATTTTCGCTGCGTATAAAACTCCAAGTTACAGCGTGCAGCACTGCATCGTAGCGCTGCAAGCAGTAACCATCTATCGCTGCAAGCTCAAGTAACTTGCAGTGCAGAACGGTTTGTTTAAAGATTTTGAAAATCGACCAAGGTTCATTCACCCCCCCCCCTCTGAACCTCGGACACCACTTGGGACCAATAAAATTAATATGCTAATTCAACACGCCTTGAGAATTGGAATCGGTTCTTCTCTCATTTCTCAAATTCAACTCCAAATTACACTCCCTACTTTCAAAATCAGAATAATTACTTCAAGAACTTATGCATTTGTTCTTCAACTGAATTAGAACTTAGAAGCCGTAAAACTAAATTGGCGGATCCAAAATTAGCATAATCAGTGGTGGTGACGGGTGAGTTAGATTCATTTATTCTTAACCTAGTTTAATTAAATCTTTTGTCTTTTATACATTAATTTGAAGATTTTGTTCAATTATATGAATTGACTTTATTCACTATTTAAATTTGATTTCAATTTTCAGGTTGTTGATCAAATCAAGTAAAATGAAAAATCAAAAAATTGATTCTTTTTTCAAAAAGAAGAATGCTCAATCTTATACTTCTCCATAAAACATCGAAGAAGCCATGACAAATAATGTTGAATCTTCAACCCATGATACCGAACCTCTAACCAAAGTTCATCGAATTGATGTTCAAGTAGTTGATACTATGTCTATAGATAGAGTTCCTCGAATTGATGTTCAAGTAATTGATACTATGTCTATAGAACGTGATCCTGGAAAGCGACCACAAATATGGAGTTATAAAGTAGAACAACAAGATGAAATTCGAAGAGCTTATATAAGAGCTGGACCCTATCAATCTGAGAGTGAGATGCATAATTATCCTTTAAATGAAAAAGGTCGCCGATTTCAACAGTCTTGGTTTAAATTGTTCCCAGAATGGTTGGAATATTCTGTCACGCCCCAATTTCATATAAAGTTTAAAACGTGGAAATAAATATATTTTCTTTTTCTTTAAATAAATCAGAGTGCAAGCGAAGCATTTTCATGGGGCGTCCAGCAGAAATTCCTAAAACGCTGAGATTTAAAAACAGACGATATTTATAAGATCACCATTTAAAATACAAAAGGGTTATATCATTGTTGCGGAGAAAACATACTTGTTTGAATTAAAACACATAAACATTGTTTTGTACATAATCGGGGTTTTAGAAAATGCCGAACATCAATATACATTTTTATATACATACAAAAATAACATAACAGACATCTCTGTTCATTCCTCCTCGCCTCCGAAATTTTCTGTAAAATAAAACACAAAAGGGGTAAGTGCCAAAAGGACACTTAGTGGGGTTGATTTGTACATTAAAAGGGGTACACATAACATTTCTTGAATACTATATATATATACACGTTGTAGACTCCCGAAGAGTCTCAATGCAATCCGTTGAATAGGTTTCCGAAGAAGACCTATCGAGGCCCCAAGCCGACCCCATTTTGGGTTATTACACCCTTCATGTTGGGATTCCGTAGAATACCCCCTTGTTGGGCTCCGACGAGGAGTACCCTACTTGGCGTGGCACACGCATGCGCAGTTAAATTATCATATAACAGTTTCCACATAACACATAATGCACATTGTCACGTTCACGTTGGCCACATAATTCACATAACACATAGGTAAAGAAAATCCCTTGACATATGTGGTTTCTAAAGAAACCCCTTTTTAGCGGGTATTATCCCGTCTTATCATCATTTGAAACAATTTGCATTCATAGTAAAACATTCATAATCCATCATGTGTTTTGAATCATTCATTAACCATTTTCATCATATCACTTTCATTATCACACATAACATTGCATGCGTTCAGCACATAAACCCAACACATTTCATATAGCATAATAAAATTCATAATTTAAATATTTTGAAAGAAATATAAATACCGACATAACAATTTCCTCGCATTTAATAACAATCTTAATTTAAAGAATTTACCCCCACCTTATTCGGTGGTTACCACGTGATCAGCAAGCCAATTATCTCGTATCCCAGGGCTTCAATCCAATAGGTAGCCTACATAATTTATAATATTTTCTTAGATCATTATAAATATAATTAAAAATTTAAACGATAACAGATTGGATACTATCGATCGAAAGGAGACGAATCGGAACGGAGGACCTAACGCTTCAGGCTGAAGAAATAAGATGGAAATATCAGTTTATATAGTTGATGTGAAAGAGAGTGAATTTTGGATGATAACGAAAAAAAGAATGAGCTCAATCGGAGTTGAAACGAGCTCGAACGGAGCGTTTTAAGATTTAGGGTATTTCGGTAATTTGGTCAAAGGGTTGACTTTGACCGGGACCCACGACCCCCGGTCTCGTTGGTGATGACTCGGTGATAAGGTACGATGAAAAGAAAACGAGATTTGGATCGAAAACGAATCGAAAATACGATGTCACGCGCGTTCACGGCGACGGGAAAAACCTCGTCGGCGTTTCCCGACGACGGGAAAAAAAATCAGGCCAGCGTCTCCCGTTGCTGCCTGGTTTTCTCGGCAGCGGGAGCACCGTGCTCGGCAGCTGCCCAATTTTCTCGGCAGCCTCGGCCCCCGTCTCCCGTCGCGACCCTGCTCGACCAGCCATCTTCCCGGAGCCACCGACGGCGGTGTAGTCGCCCTATGCCACCGAAACTTGGTCCTATGGATAGCCTGAATCACTGGCTACCAGATCCGGCCAACCCTCACCGGATTTCGGTGTGAATAGTACCAGAAAAACTGCCACGAAAACCCTTCGTCAACACAAAAATACACCAACCCAAATGCAACAGCCCCTTTCCCAACCCATTTTCCGGCACCGGCACCGCCACCCAAGGCGGAGCCGCCCCTCCAATGGCTAGCCCACCACTCCGGAAGCCCTTCCGGCGCCTGAAACCCCGAGAAAAAGAGCAAGAGAGAGAAAAACGGGAGAGAGAAAGGTGGCTGAAAATAAGGGTTAAAGGTTTTGGAGATGGTTTTTCGCCGTTTTCCGGCGAACGGAAAATCGGAATTGAATTCCGGAAGTTGTCCTAGACTCGTATCGTCAAGGGCTACGTTATATACGAAAATCAGCTGAAACGGACGGGTTTGACTTTTTCCGCCGACGGCAGCGGCGGTTTTTCACCATTTTCCGGCGAACGGAGAATTGGAATTGAATTTCGGAAGTTGCCCTAGACTCGTATCGTCAAGGGCTATGTTGTGTACGAAAATCAGCCGAATCCGACAACTTTGAAATTTTCCGGCAGCTCCGGCGGCGGCGGCACGGCGGCGGAGGCGGCGCCTCCGGTGGTGGCGCGCCGGAGACCGAAAGTAAGATGGAAAAATAAAGAGAGAGAAGAGAGAAACTTACGTGTGTTCGGCGCTTTTTGGCTCGTTCGGTTCGTTCGAAGAAACGATAAAAATGAAATCGAATGAGGGCCTATTTATAGAAAATGAAAATCACTATTCATGGTAGGTTTACTGTTCATATAGGTAGGTCACTGTTCACGATAAGATTTCATTTCTCGTTTTTCCGAAACTCCGTATTTTGCCCTTGTCTTCGCCGTTTGAGCTACAGGTGTCCGATTGACCTCTAGTTCGTTTCTATCTTCTCGTTTTTCCGTTATACATCTAATGATATAAAAATATTCTATTTTCCTTGTCTATAAATTTTATCGATTTAAAACCAATCGTTAAACACGTATCTGAAACGCATGTAATTAAATTAACATTCAAGAATTAAAACACATAAGATATTTTAATTAAGGTTTACTTATTTAATTAACCAATTATGCTTTATTTTTATCCTGGGCGTTACATATTCTCCAAGTAAAGATGCCATATTTTGTCTTCCATGTTATTTATTTTCTAAACCAAGTGGGCGTCTTGGTTCAGGAGCATTTACAATAGAGGGATTTCGATCTTGGAAAAAGGTTAATGATGGAGAAAATTGTGCTCTTTTATGTCATGTTGGAAAAGATCCTAATTCGCCTCATAGAAGAGCTATCATGAATCGTCGTACTTTGATGAATGAAGCACAACATATCCAAAAAGTCTTTGAGAAACAAACTTCTCAACAAATAGCCAATAATCGATTGGTATTAAAGACCTCAATTGATGCAGTAAGATGGCTTACATTTCAAGCATGTGCTCTTAGAGGACACAATGAACGTTTAGATTCAAAAAATTCAGGTAACTTTATTCAATTAGTAAAGTTATTAGCATCTTACAATGAACATGTGTCTTCGATAGTGTTGGACAATGCTGCTCACAATGCATCTTATACATCACCTGGAATTCAGAAAGAAATACTACAAGTGTTTGCAAAGAAAATCAGAGATGTTATTCGAGACGAAATTGGTGATGCAAAATTTTACATTATTGTCGATAAGGCAAGAGATGAATCCAAAAAGAAACAAATGGCCATTGTTTTAAGATTTGTTGATAAACTTGGTCTTGTGAAGGAACGTTTTTTTGATTTGGTTCATGTTTCTGATACTACCTCACCGACTTTGAAAATAGAAATTTTTAATGTTCTTCGCCAACACAATCTCAATGTACGAGATATTCGTGGTCAAGGATACGATGGTGCTAGTAATATGCGTGGAGAATGGTCGGGGTTACAAGCACTTGTCTCCAATGAGTGTCCATATGCTTATTATATACATTGTTTTGCTCATCGACTTCAATTGGCATTAATGGCAGCTTCTAAAGAGGTTATTTCTATACATTAGTTTTTCGGTAAATTAAGTGCAGTTATCAATGTTGTTGATTCATCTTGTAAGAGGCATGATCAATTAAAAGTTGCACATGCTGCAAAAATAAAAAGATTAATTTCTTTTGAAGAACTAGAGACAGGTAAAGGATTAAATCAAATTGGAGCTTTAAAGAGAGCTGGTGAAACTAGATGGAGTTCTCATTTGAGTTCTCTACGAAGTTTGAAAATCATGTTTGAAGCTACATGTTCAGTTCTGAAAAATATCATTTCTGATGGAACTACATATTCTCAACGAGCAGAGGCAGATGCGGCTTATGATGAGATCACCTCATTCGAGTTTATATTCATTTTGCACATTATGATCAACATTTTGGAAATCACATATGATCTTTGTCAAGCTTTACAGTGTAAGTCGCAGGATATTGTAAATGCTATGCATCTTGTCTCTATAACAAAGACATTAGTCCAGAAGTTAAGAGAAGATGGATGGGATCTGTTGTTTGAAAATGCGAAATCATTTTACGAGAAACATGGAATACATGTTCCGAATATGAGTGATCTTTATACTGCAGGTAGGGGTCGATCTTGTCATCAAAAGGATCCAATCACAAAAGAACATCACTTTCGAGTTGATATCTTTTTTGCTGCAATTGATTCTCAATTGCAAGAACTGAATGATCGATTTAGAGTTGATATGATGGAATTGCTTATGCTTTGTTTAGCTTTAGATCTTCGAGATGATTTCAAATATTTTAATATTGATGATGTGTGCAAGCTTGTTGAAAGATACTATCCAGAAGATTTTTCTGAACAAGAGAAGTTGCATTTGAGATTTCAGTTAGAGCACTTTGAGCTTGATATTCATCAACATATTGCACTTCAAAATTTGTCATCAATTTCAGAGTTGTGTCAAAAGTTAATGGAGATAGGAAAATCACAGATTTATCCTCTTATTGATAGATTGGTTCGACTTATCCTCACTCTTCCTGTTTCTACTGTTACTGGTGAACGTGCTTTTTCTACTATGAAACTTGTCAAGACTCGACTTCGAAATAAAATGGAAGATGAATATTTGGGGAGTTATCTGATAACATATATTGAGAAAGAAACTGCAGAAAAGTTTGACAATGATTCCATTATTGATGAATTTTGTGATATGAAAGAAAGAAGATTGCAATTTAAGTTTCCAAACAAAAAAACATGTAAGTAAATTTACTTGTTTTTGTTTCAGTTCGATTAATATATGATTAACTTGTGTTTTGGATCTTATGGTTACTTATTTATTTTTCTCTTTGTGCAGGAAGTGCTAAGGTGATCATATATCAATTATGGTCATTGCAAATTTTTATATTTAGTCTTTTGGAACTTCAATATTTGACGTATTCATGTTCAACCATTCAACTTAGATGATTTTAACTTTATATTTTATTTTTCAAATCATTTTTAAGTAAAATTATTGAGAGATATATTTGTGTGTTTAAAATTATATTCATATGTACCTATAAAATATTGATTCTTTTTGTTTAGAGTTAAAACTTAAAAACCTATTCACATGCTCTGATACACGTTCGCCCTCCCCCCCCCCAAATGTATGATCATGGATCCGCCACTGCCCACTTGTAAGCTGATTCTTCAAGGATAACTTCCGGATTTACCGACCGTCTCAAACTGCGCTCGACACATTTAAATGTTTAGACAATTATGTTGTAGACACACTCGTTTGTATCTTATATTTAGGTTATCTTAACCTAAGTCATAGTCATTTAATACATACTTGAATCCTATATTAAATTCTAAACATGATCATAACATAACCAAAATATTTAAGCAAAATAGCGTATGGAATAAAACATCATATTTGTGATATAATTTTTAGACACTTAAATTGGTGATTCTAGGCATAAAATGACACATAAAGCCACAAAATTTTTAGTAATTCATAGGTGATTCCAAAAATGACAAGAATATTTACATGGTCACATAATAGTGTTAGATATCATATTCTGAAAATTCATAATTTTTCACAGTGTACATATATAAATAAAATTAATTTTATAAACTAATTTTTCACTTCAATTTCAACTCAAAATCAGTCTATATGGAAGAATTTATCAAACATTATACGATTCATGAAAAACTTTTATATTTTCATAGAAGTCAGAAAACATACTAAACTACAACATATAAAAATATCAACTAAAAATAAGGTTTACATAATTAGTTATGAATTTTGTAAGAAGGTAGAAAACAGGGCACCATATATGCTGAAAACATGTTTTCTTGCAAAAATCTTCATAAATTGTACAAGACTTCAAAATTTACAAGATAAATTTCTACATGTTCTTAAGAGTCTGTACTATAATATACGAAAATATCACATGTGAACTCAAAGTTCGAAACTCAGGAGAAAGATTTCACTTGGACATAAAAAAAAAAAATAGAGCAAATCTAGCCACAAAACAGGGCTATGTTTAAAAAATCATAGTCAATTGAATTCAAGTCCAAATGCTATGAAATTTGACATACATGTTTTTCACTTCATTTTCTTAAACTTGGTAAAATAATTTAACCTAAATCATCTTCTATAGTTTTCAGAAAATTACAGAACAGAGGAGTAGGACACATAACATAATTGTAACATAAAAGCAACTTCTTTTTCATTTGTGTAACATCATAAACAGAAAATTCTCAATCAAAGAACATCTTTGTACCTTCTTATATATACTACAGGTCAGAAAACATAAAAAATTCAAAAAATAAATTAAAAGATTTAAGTCAAAATACCTTCAAAATCAAGAGAGAAGAAAATGTGTTCTTTCTTTTAGAAAATCAAGAGAGAAGAAAATGTGTTCTTTCTTTTAGAAAATGTGTTTTTTCTCTTTTTCTAAACTTGCTGCAAGTTTCTCTTCGTGTTTTTTTTTTTTTAATTCATCAATCAAAATATTATTTGTTAGAAGATGTAGGAGAAGGTGTCCTGAGAGTAGATTAGTCACCATAATGTGATATTTCTACATATATATACTTAGTTTATTATTATTATTTATTTCTCTTCTTATTTTCTTTGATTATATATATACATAAATTCTACACTCATATATATGTATATTTATTATCATGAGGAGAGAATTAAAAATGCTACCACCATATTAAATTTTTATATAAAATTTTAGTTATTAAATTACTTTCATTATAAAACAAAATAAATTTTTTATTTCATGTATTTTGAAAATTACATACTATGTCTTAGGGTTTTTAAAAGATATTTTGATGTACATTATGATGCATAAATGTGTGTTCAAGTAAAATGATTTATCACATAAAATCACATATGTAGATTATACATAAAATTTCGTAAAATAAAGAATTTCATAACACAAACAAGTAAGTCTAGCATCTAAACTTAATATCATTTTAATTCATATAAACTTATCTATTATCTCATCTTTTTACTTACATTCATGTGCATCGAGTGAGTTGAGATCGAGCTCGATTTCCTCCGTGAGCAATCCTGCAAAAACCTTTAAAATCTTGAAAGAAATATATATCATAAAAATCTTTAAAATCATAAGCATAGCATAATACATAAATCATAACTTTAAGAAATATAAGAACTCACACTTAAAACATTTATAAATACACTAAAAGAAATTTCGTAAAATATGCAAATGCAGGTTTTCTTGAAAATGGGGTGTTACAATATTTATCAGTGACACTTACCCAACCCAACCCACAATAAAATATTCATTTTTCTCTTTTTTTCTCCTACACAATCTACAACCCAACCCAATTCCAATTTTTTCATATTTTATTAGTGACACCAACCTAACCCAACCCAATTTTTTTTCTCCTTATTTAATAATTGTATATCATTTTGTGAGCATTTTTTTATTATATTTAAAATATGTAAAAAAATAGATGAAAAAATATTTGATATATTACTTCTGCAATTATAATAAGAAAATTGTTTTGTCATACACTTAAAATAACATAGAAACACAATAAATAAATCAAAATTATAATAATTGGAATACGAAATCGAAAAAAAAAATCAAACTACAAATCGAAGCATACTAAATTACAAATATAAAAGGTACAAATTATATATTTAATTATCAATGCCAAATTTTTTAAAAGAACGAAATATAAAATATGTCAATATTTGACTCTATTTGTAGAGATTTTTTTTTATGAATTTTGATAATTTTTTTATTTAATAAAAATTACTTTCGATATCAACACTTTAAATTATATCAAAAAGAAAATCTATCGTAACCAATAAAATAATAACATGTATCACTTGTGGATCAAAAGAGAATGAATTGTAAGGTTGTGACATTGGTTACCACCAATGTCATGACACTCATTCCACATTTATAATATTTTATTATTATATATAGTGACATTTGATTGTGACATCCACAAATATCACCAATAAATATGGTCTAACTTCTTACAAGTCAGCCAATTATACTCTGTTTCTATGTTTGAGATGTCATACTGACTAAATTTATTATTTCAAATATATTAAATGCATGTTTTAAAAATGTGAAAAGAGGAAACTAATTGTGTATATTTGTACGATTAGTGAGCTAGTATCAAGATGAATACAATTTCAGAATCACTTAGGGTTGTTATTTGTGGGTTCATTTTTTGTGATGAGTTGACTCAATTTGCTAGGTTCAAACTTAACTGGATTAATAAAAACATAATTTAAAGTTGTGGAATTTAATTTTTTGTGATGAGTCAAGTCGATGTGCTAGGTTCAACTTGTTTCCAATGAAGTTTTATTTTTATGATGAGTTAAGTTGATGAGCTAGATTCAAATTCAATTGGATTAAGAAAAACAAAACTCAAACTCATTTTTGGTGGAGTTTAATTTTTTGATTTTCAACTCGACTTGATTGCTTATTTAAATGATAAAATATGGCATATCTTGAATTCAATTGAATAGGCTAAATCAATCATATATTTAAATAAATTAATAAATAGCTAGAGTAGTATATCTTAATGTCGTAGACTTGTAAAGCCTATTGAGTTGAGTTTTTCTTTGAACTAATTTGAATAGCCTGCAAACAAACTCAATTATATTGTTATACATGCATAGTCTTACACAAGAAAATAAAAAGAAATCTTACACAAGTAACAAAAGCGAAAAGAGAGTTAGTCACATGTTAGACTAGTTGGACTCTAATTTATGTACTTTTCATCCAACCCCAATCAAAATTTTAATATAGAAAAACCTAGCGAGAAAAACTATATTGGAAAAAATGAATATCATATATATAATGAAAATGAAAAAAAATTGATTAAAAAAATAAAGATCATACATAATAAAATGAAGATCCACATCCCACCATTGAAATCCGACGTTCAAATTCAAAAGACTATCAACTGTTTAATTTCCTCCTCTGGAGATGTGAGTTTAGCCTCACATTTTCTTCCCAAATTCAATTACCTCTATTATATTGTAGTACATAAATATTAATTTTTGGTGTTCAAATTCTAATTTTTATATCAATTTAGTTCCTAAAATTAATGTCCTGTCCATATTTATTGCATATTTCAATTATTTCTGATTGATGTTTACTTTCCTCTACGTGGATGAAAATAGTTGGATCCAAATGTTTAAGAACACTTAGACCACAACTGCTATTTTCTGGGTTGGATGAAAATAGTTGGATCGACATGTTTAAGAACACTTAAACCACAACTGCTATTTTCTGGGTTGGACCCCATAAACACGTGAATCTATTCTATTAACATGTGAAATTATTGAAAAAAAGAAAAATCATCACTTCCAGGTGCAAAGCTGAGAATTCGATGAGACTAGCTAACCTGAATTTATTTGAGAGCCCATAGTTAAAAAAAATATCTAATTATAACCAAAAAATTAAATATCTTTTTTATTTGTTAAATTAAATTTTATTTATATACTCTTACTTAATAAGTGAAAGAAGAATTATTCAAATTCTAAGTCGTGCTCTTTCAATGAAAACCGTTTAAACCATATTTGGTTGAGACTTTGAAGGATGATCTAATTTATAAATTATGTTCTATGTTTTAGAACATCTACACAACTATGCTTACATCAGATGAGATCTTTTAATTACATTATATATTTCATCTCATATTTTAAAATAATTATTTACATATATAATGTATATCAAATACAATGAAACACAAAATATGGTAGTATACTCCCACAACCAAAGTCAAGTTACTACAACTTCTATAAATACTTACCTACTTTCCCTACTTATCAAATAATTCTCTATTCTTCTATACAACTTTGCATTTTCTCCCAAACTAAAATACACAATTGATATATCAAGTTAAACAAAAATGATTTCAACCAAGGATTTAACCTTCCAAGTTACAAGAAATAAGCCGGAATTAATCCCTCCGGCAAAGCCAACACCCCATGAATTCAAACCTCTCTCCGATATTGACGACCAAGATGGCCTCCGTTTCCTAGTTCCGATGATACAATTCTACCGGAAAAACCCGTCCATGGAAGGAAAGGACCCAGTGAAGGTTTTACGAGAAGCCATTGCCAAGGCTTTGGTGTTCTACTACCCATTTGCCGGGCGGTTGAGGGAATATTCAGGCAGAAAGCTGGTGGTGGAGTGCACCGGAGAGGGGGTGGCATTCGTTGAGGCCGATGCTGATGTCATGTTGCAGCAGTTCGGGGACGTCTTTTATCCGCCGTTCCCATGCGTGGAGGAGCTGCTTTATGATGTCCCCCACACCAATGGAGTTATCAATTCTCCTTTGTTACTTATTCAGGTTTTAACTTAATTTCCTCATAATTTTCCATGTTAGATCTCCATTCTTTTTTATAAGATTTTATTACATGTTAATAATAAATAGCTTACACTAATAATAAAGTATGGGATGATAAAAAAAATAGGGATAACCACAAAATTAGTCAAAATATAATAAAATAGTAAATTTTTTTAAATTCAAATTGATAATTTTAAGGACGTGTATGCTTCCTGCACGAATCATACAAGTCATGTATGAGCAAGATGGTACGAGTTGTTGGTACAAACTATTGGTATATAAGTGCACTCAATAATAAGCAAAACCTATAGAACGTGAAAACAAACAACAAAATAAGAAAACACGAAACTTGAATTGAGAAAAATATCTAATTTCAGATTGATTTTTGAAAATAACCCAATTGAAGAATGGATGGGATAATCTCTACCAAAAGCTGTGGAAAAAAGTATATGCTCAATGAACTCATACCATTTTCCTCCGATCGTTTCCTTTTGATCTCATGAAATATATATATCAAAAATAAAGGAAAAAAAAAATAACCAATATGGTAGATTAGAAACATGTTATGTTGGCTATGTTATGAACAAATGCATCCAATTAACCTTTAATAATCAAAATGTAGATTATTAAATATGCTCAACAATAACGGCACAAATTCCATTGTTCCAACCATTGTTGTTAAGTGAATAAAATAAGCGTACATAAAAAGTCTTATAAATATGATAATAACAATGGAAAATGCATAAAATAATTATAATTCTCATGTTGCACATTTTTCTTGTAGTGTAATGTCTTTTATCATCTGAAATAACTAACTTTTTGTTTTTTTGGTTGTGCAATACTTTATATATATATATATATATATATATATATATATATAATATTAACAATTATTATAATATAATTATGTACAATACATAATAAAAAAATAAAAAAAAAACTCAAATAATCTCCCTCACAAGACTATGCTGGTTATAATAATAATATAAGAAACAATAAATGTGCAGGTGACACGCCTAAAATGCGGTGGCTTTGTGTTTGGTATCCGTGTGAATCATACAATGAGCGACGCCGTTGGAATTGTGCAATTCATGTCCGCCATCAGCGAATTCGCTCAGGGCGCCGAAGCCCCCTCCCTTCCACCGGTTTGGCAAAGACACCTCCTCAGCGCTCAGAATCCGCCGCGCGTCACATGCACTCACCACGAGTACGACACCGTACCCAACACTACTGGACCGGATCCCATGGTGCACCGCTCCTTTCTCTTCCCTGCCCCCGACATCTCCGCCCTCCGCAACATCTTACCGCCACATCTCCGCCGCTGCTCCAAGTTCGAACTCGTGACAGCTTGCGTATGGCGTTGCCGCACAATCGCTCTCTTTCCAAATCCTCACCAAAAGGTTAGATTCTCATGCCTTGTAAACATACGAAAGCGACTCAACCCACCTCTACCGGAGGGGTACTACGGCAATGCTTTAGTTTACCCCGCTGCCGTCACCACTGCCGGAGAATTATCCGAGAAGCCATTAGAGTACGCGCTGGAGCTCGTGAGGAAGACGAAATCCGAGGCAACTGAGGAGTACGTAAGATCTGTGGCGAATTTGATGGTAATAAGAGGGCGGCCCCTTTTTACGGTGGCGGGGAATTATTTGGTGTCGGATTTGACAAATATGGGTTTCGGTGAGGTAGACTATGGGTGGGGCACGGCGGCGTACGGCGGCGCGGCAGAAGGCGGTATAAATCTAGTTCCTGGCGCAGTAAGCTTCTATTTGCCCTTTAAGGATGAGAAGAATGAGAAGGGAATAGTGACTCCTCTCTGCTTGCCGTTGACAGCCATGGAAGTATTCGTGAAGGAGCTTGAGAAGATGTTGAAAAGGGATGATGATTGATGATTATATGGTGACTGCCCCAATAACCTCGGCTCTCATCACATCAGCGTGTGAATGAGTTTTTCTCGACGTTGTACACTTTTCATTGGATGTTGTACCTTGTAATCACTGCTACTCTGCTGGGCTTTTTTTTTTTTACTCTGCTGGGCTGCTTTCACTTTGAATTATGATGGTAAAAGCTATTAATATCTATTTTTATTTTCATATTGTTTATTTTTACAAAATCAGTTAAATATTTCATTACAATAAATAAATAAATAAAGGATTCGGAAATGTCATCTTTAACCAATAATGCAATCAAATGAATAATTGGAGAGTGTGTTATGTTCATTTGGAGTATATATGCAATTAGAGTGGATTTGGATCCGTGTTTTTTTTTTTTTCAGGCCAAAAATTTTATGTATAAATTCGATAATCTTTATGTATAAATTCTGTAACCTTTATGTATAAATTTTGTGATATTTATATTCAATAACTTAAAAAAAAATGAAGAATTGTAGCAAAATTTGTACATAAATACCTTTATATTATATTCATATAACTCTTATATATATATATATATATATATTCATGTGACATTTATTTACAAATATTCATACCTTTATATACTTTTATATATTAAATAAATGCATGAATATTTGTACATAAAAGTCACATGAATAGCAAATGCATAAATATACTCCTAAAAGATAAGTATATTAGGTTTAAACTCGACTGTAATACAAAAATTGAAACTCAAAACTCAATTTAAATTTAATTTAATTTTTTGAGTTAAAAAATATAAAATACTATATATAATGAATTCAAATAAAAAGGCTAAATAGATCAAACATGTAATATATATATATATATATATGAGATAATGAGAGAAGGGTTGGCGTGCCCCTGATACACGGTACCTAATCAAATCTTAATATGTTTAAGTAATATGATTAATATATTTTCATGTAACAAGTAATACTTTATAAGTAAGCAATTAATTCCTAATGAATATACAATTAATATATTTCACTAAATATATATTTTAATTATATACAATGCGTCAGAATGGGTGTTGAGTCAGGTTGGGACGAGTGCATGAATCAAATCAAATCAATGCGCCATGTGTATAAAAGTTTCAGTGAAAAAACATTTATATTCCTTTCAATTTTATTTAACTCTCGTTTTAAGGTTGTAAAAGTTAAGATATAAAATGGAAAAATTGCCCAAATTACCCATTTTTTTAAACTTTCATCTCATTCTACCCATTAATATAGTAATACACCTCTAAATAACCCTAATATAATTTTTGATCTCAAAATACCCATTTTTTGGAAAGTCAATTGATATTGTGAGCCCATGTGAGATGAGACACATTGACAATTGCCATTTTGTTAATTTTAATGTTCCAATACACTATTTTTATTTATTTATTAATTTGGACATTTGATCATTGTTTCCAAATACAGTATAATTAATTAATTAATTGTTAATTTATTCACAGTTTGTTATTAATTTATAATACTAATTAATAGTACTAATTAGAGTTGGGAAAATATTGTTTCGAAAAATAATATTTACTAATTATTTTCGAACATTATGTATTATAGCAATAATATTGTATAATAATGTTTCGAACATTATTTTCGAAAGCTATTCACTAAATAATAATATTAATTAATTATTTTACTCATGCTCAAGTGATACCAATTATTATTTATTGATTAATGTAGGCAACAATTGTATAATTTATTTTCGAATATTACATGAAGATTATATCTTCGAAAACTTTAATTTCTTAATGTTCGAAAACTATGTCATGCACTTTTAATAATATTTTATTCATTTCCTCCTATTATTAATTAATTAATTACTTATTTATTTATTTATTAATCTAGGCTGGAAATTGTGTGACAAATTTTCGAAAATTAGTAGTTAGAATTAATCTTTGAAAATTGTCATTTTTCGAAAATTTTATTTTGTTAATGTTCGAAAACTATGTCATGCACTTTATTAGTTTAATAATATTTTAGTCATTCACTCCTATTATTATTTATTTATTAATTTAGGCTGGATTTATTTTCGAAAATTAGTGAATTGACATAATTTTCGAAAACTATGATTTGTTAATCTTCGAAAATAAACACATGCACTTTTAATAATATTTTATTCATTTTCCCTTATTAATTAATTATTTATTTATTTAGTCTCGTATGAGCATGACTTATTTTCGAACATTAAAACTGTCTTAATCTTCGAAAATTGACTTGTGTTATTCTTCGAAAATTCTAATTTGTTAATTTTTGAAAACTATGTCATGCACTTTATTACTTTAATAATATGTTAGTAATTCTTCCCTATTATTAATTATTTATGTATTTATTTATTTTCGAAAACTGATTGCACTGTGCTTATTTTCGAAAATTCTGTTAAGACTTAATCTTCGAAAATTAGGTTTTGTTATTCTTCGAAATTTCTACATGCACTTTTAATAATATTTTATTCATTGACACTAAGTAATTAATTATTAATTAATTAATTTATGCATGATTAGTTCATGTCTACATTTATTTTTGAAAATAAGTAGTGCATTCGAAAATTGTATGATTAGTGCATGTCTAAATTTTATTTTTCGTCAATTGCATGATTACATTTTCGAAGATAAGTGCATGCATGTCTAAATTTATTTTCGAAAATTAATTAGTGCATGTCTAAAATAATTAATTAATTTTCGAAAATAATATTTTACTCATAATTAATTTTCAAAAATAATTAGTGCATGTCTAAATTTTTAAAAATAATTAGTGCATGTCTAAATTTATTTTCGAACATAATTAGTGCATGATTAAATTGCATGATTAAATTTTCGAAAATTGCATGATTAGTGAAAGTCTAAATTTAATTTTCGAAAATAATTAGTGCATGTCTAAAATAATTAATTAATTTTCGAAAATAATATTTTAGTCATTCACTCCTATTGTTAATTAATTATTTTTTAATTAATTAATTTAGTGCACTAACGAGCATGACTTATTTTCGAACATTAAAACTGTAAAATTGACTTGTGTTATTCTTCGAAAATGCTAATTTGTTAATTTTCGAAAACTATGTCATGCACTTTATCACTTTAATAATATTTTAGTCATTCTTCCCTATTATTAATTATTTATGTATTTATTTATTTTCGAAAACTGATTGCACTGTGCTTATTTTCGAAAATTCTGTTTTGTTAATGTTCGAAAATTAGGTTTTCTTAATGTTCGAAAATATTTTATTTTATTCATTGACTCCTATTAGGTTTTAATTATTTATTTATTAATTAATTACTTTAGAAATTGCATGACTTATTTTCGACAATTAGTTAATGTTCGAAAATTCTACTTGCTTAATGTTCGAAAATATGGTATTCTTAATGTTCGAAAATGAAGACCAATACTTGTAATAATATTTTATTTTATTCATTGACTCCTATTAGGTTTTAATTATTTATTTATTAATTAATTACTTTGGAAATTGCATGACTTATTTTTGACAATTAGTTAATGTTTGAAAACTCTACTTGCTTAATGTTCGAAAATATGGTATTCTTAATGTTCGAAAATGAAGACCAATACTTGTAATAATATTTTATTTTATTCATTGACTCCTATTAAATTTTAATTATTTATATATTAATTAATTACTTTGGAAATTGCATGACTTATTTTCGACAATTAGTTAATGTTAGAAAACTCTACTTGCTTAATGTTCGAAAATATGGTATTCTTAATGTTCGAAAATGGAGACCAATACTTGTAATAATATTTTATTTTATTCATTGACTCCTATTAGGTTTTAATTATTTATTTATTAATTAATTACTTTGGAAATTGCATGACTTAGTTTCAACAATTAGTTAATGTTCGAAAACTCTACTTGCTTAATGTTCGAAAATATGGTATTCTTAATGTTCGAAAATGAAGACCAATACTTGTAATAATATTTTATTTTATTCATTGACCACTATTAGGTTTTAATTATTTATTTATTAATTAATTATTTTGGAAATTGCATGACTTATTTTCGACAATTAATTAATGTTCGAAAACTCTACTTGCTTAATGTTCGAAAATTAGGTTTTCTCAATGTTCGAAAATGAAGACATGCACTTGTAATTATATTTTATTTTATTCATTGACTTCTATTAGGTTTTAATTATTTATTTATTAATTAATTACTTTTGGCATACTTTGTTTTCGAAGTGCATGCAAAATTTTCGAACATTAAGAAAACCTAATTTTCGAACATTAACAAAACAGAATTTTCGAAAATAAGCACAGTGCAATCAGTTTTCGAAAATAAATAAATACATAAATAATTAATAATAGGGAAGAATTACTAACATATTATTAAAGTAATAAAGTGCATGACATAGTTTTCGAAAATTAACAAATTAGAATTTTCGAAGAATAACACAAGTCAATTTTCGAAGATTAAGACAGTTTTAATGTTCGAAAATAAGTCATGCTCATACGAGACTAAATAAATAAATAATTAATTAATTAATTAATTAATAAGGGAAAATGAATAAAATATTATTAAAAGTGCATGTGTTTATTTTCGAAGATTAACAAATCATAGTTTTCGAAAATTATGTCAATTCACTAATTTTCGAAAATAAATCCAGCCTAAATTAATAAATAAATAAATAATAATAGGAGTGAATGACTAAAATATTATTAAACTAATAAAGTGCATGACATAGTTTTCGAACATTAACAAAATAAAATTTTCGAAAAATGACAATTTTCAAAGATTAATTCTAACTACTAATTTTCGAAAATTTGTCACGCAATTTCCAGCCTAGATAAATAAATAAATAAATAAATAAATAATTAATTAATTAATTAATTAATAATAGGAGGAAATGAATAAAATATTATTAAAAATGCATGACATAGTTTTCGAACATTAAGAAATTAAAGTTTTCGAATATATAATCTTCATGTAATTTTCGAAAATAAATTATACAATTGTTGCCTACATTAATCAATAAATAATAATTGGTATCACTTGAGCATGAGTAAAATAATTAATTAATATTATTATTTAGTGAATTGTTTTCGAAAATAATGTTCGAAACATTATTATACAATATTATTGCTATAATACATAATGTTCGAAAATAATTAGTAAATATTATTTTTCGAAACAATATTTTCCCAACTCTAATTAGTACTATTAATTAGTATTATAAACTATTAGTTAGTATTATAAATTAATAACAAACTGTGAATAAATTAACAATTAATTAATTAATTATACTGTATTTGGAAACAGTGATCAAATGTCCAAATTAATAAATAAATGAAAATAGTGTATTGGAACATTAAAGTTAACAAAATGACAATTGTCAATGTGTCTCATCTCACATGGGCCCACAATATCAATTGACTTTCCAAAAAATTGGTATTTTGGGATCAAAAACTATATTTAGGGTTATTTAGGGATGTATTATTATATTAATGGGTAGAATGGGATGAAAGTTTAAAAAAATGAATAATTTGAGCCATTTTCCCTTAATATGTATATATACAATACAATTTGTCCATAAATACGGTATTCTTAAAAGTGTGTGGTGTGCCTGTAGTACCCCACAAAATAAATAAGGTACAACATCCAAAGTAAAACATACAACGTCGGTGAAAACTCATTCACAGCGCCGATGCGATGAAAACCGCGGTGTTGGGAGCAGACTCCAGCTCATCACCACTTTTCAACATCTTCTCAAGCTCCTTCACGAATACTTCCATGGCGTTCTCCGCTAAGCAGATCGGAACCACTATTTCATACACTCCTCCATCACGTCGGCCTTCGTCTTTCTCACGAGCTCCAGCGCGTAGTGTAACGGTTTTTCAGATAAGTCTCCGACGGTGGCGATCGCAACGGGGAAGGCGAACGCGTTGCCGTAGTAGCCCTCAGGGAGTAGGGGTTTGAATCGCTTTCGAGAATTCACGATGCACAGGATTCTTACCTCTTCGTTAGGGTCTGGGGAAATCGCGATTGTGCGGCAACGCCAGAGGCAGGCTGTGAGGAGCTCGAAGGTGGAGCGGCGGAGATGTGGAGGAAGGCGGCGACGCAGAGCGGCGATCTTGACGGCGCCGAAGAAAAAGGGGCGGTGCACCATGTCATCTAGTGGGATTAGCTTTCCTTTGGTATCAGGAACGTCGTCGTTCGCGGTGGGTGCACATCACGCGCGGCGGATCACGTGTGCTCAGGAGGTGTCTTTCCCAAACAGGTGAAATAGAAGGGGCTTCGCCGCCGCAGGCGAGCTCGCCGACGGCTAACATGAACTGGACAAGCCCTGCGGCGTCGCTCATGGTGTGATTGAGACGGAGAGTGAAGATGAACCCGCCGCATTAGAGGCGCGTCACCTGCACACGTGAAGATTCTCTATAGTTAATACGACATTTAATTGTTCAAAAAAAAAAAAAAAAAACTCAGTAAGTGCAATTAAGTTAATATATGAATAGAATCGGCTAACGTGTAAAAAAATTTTATGATTTGAAATTAACATTGAATTGAATTCGTGATATATTAACGGTGTACATATTAATATTTGTTTATAATGGGTGGGATAATAATCATGTGTATATATAAACATATTGAATATACACAATTGTTATTATCTTTTCACATAAATATAGAATCTTTATTTTTGCATTTCATTTTACATTTATCACTCCATATTATCTATAAAACATATATTAATAAAATAAAAATAAATTCAACTACAGTAAAACCCCAATCCAAAAACTTATTTCGTAGATGTTAAACTAGTGGAAATTAGTGGGTGTGAAGTATATTATTAATATAGACTAATACCTACCGAACAAGTGCTTTAATTATTCACTAAAATTCATTCTATATTTCACAAAAAAAAAAAAAATAATAATAATAAATTGATAACTACCTCATTAGCTCACACACATATATATATGTGTGTGTTTTAATTTATTTTTAAAATAAAGTCAAAAAATATCATATACAAGATTAATCATTAATGAGTTAAGTTGAGAGAGATCAAATTTAGTGAAAAACAAGGAGGATATGTATATCACCTAACTTCTATTTATGCATACATATTGGTGCGTACAAATAGAGATGACCAAATAATATACCAGCATGATATTTAAAGAGAAGTATCGAACTAATATCTATAGCTACAAAAATGAAATAACTGCTAAAATGAGTATCTACTAAAATTGATTTCCATCTATTATAATAAGCAGAAAAGGATGTAAATGGAATTATATAAAGCTTTTAAATTTGTTTCACTTCTATTTCTATATTAATTAAATTTCACGTGAAAATAGATATATGTCACCAAAATATAGTACTATAATAGTTTGTCTCCACAATATGTATTTACAATTTGTTTGATCCCATTCGCTGGACCACATGTCCACATCAAATAAATATACGATTCGGTTTAAATTAGGTGATTTAAGCTTTGATGCTTTAAAATAATTTTCTTAAAGCCCATTTGGTCGTATATATTTATTTCAAATTATTAGAATATAATGAATTATTTTGTAAAGATTGTATAAATTGAATTTTTGAACTTGGACACTATAGGTAGGTTTACAAGGTTTTAATGGATTCGTGACATTAATATTTTTATACTTCTAAACCTGCCCTATTTAATATCATTATTCTCTAAAGTCTTCATTTTGCCTCGTAAAAATTTAAGATTAAGTAATTAAACAGTTTTAGCCATAAAAATCATCAATCACCAAATTTATCCTTTGGGATTTGGATTTTAAATAGGACCAAAGGCTTTTTTTTTTCTTTTTTTTTTTTTTCCCATTTGGATATTAGTACCTGATCAGTTATTTAGTTAATCTCGATATTCAATTCATGTCATTTTAACACTGCCTATTTCAAGAAAGAGAATAACTGTTAATATTTTCCATTTTGCCTTAACGAAATGAAACGTTACAAGCCATATCTTATGTTAAGGAAGAAATTGATTCGATGTATAGAACTACAGTCCAAATAGTTTTCAAATATTATTAATTATTTTAATTCACGACAATTTAATGTGGTTTCCTCCTTTACAAAATAATTATGTCAACCTAAAAAATATATTGTATCAAAATATATCAATCGTACCCTCTCCTCTCTTTTTTTTTAATTATTTTTATTTTAAGAATTAATTTCAATTTTATACATTTTTCATTTCTTAACAACCAAGTATCCGTTTTTCAATTTTGATCATCTATGTTTTATTAGTTTTCAAATTCAAGTGAATTTTGGTTGGAACTTTTCAAAATGTGTACGTGGCCACCGAAAATTCTGACGTGGTAGACGAGTCACCGAAAATTCTGACGTGGTAGACGAATTTCAACGATCATGTCAACTATTTAAAAAATTCCAACAAAAAATAGACTCAGATTGAAAATTTTTGTCATGTCAACGATTTTAAAAATTCCAACGATCATGTCATCTATGTAAGTTTCTTAAATCTTGTTCTTTTGGTGGTTATTATTGTTGTTGTTGATGAATTGAAATTATATAAATAGGTTTCAGATGCATCTAATAATATTCTTTGTTTAGTATACGAGAAGTCCCTTCACTTGGTGGATGTGCCTTTATATAGGGCATGGTTTACATACCTTTGCATAGAAATTGGAAGCACAAAATTCTTACTAAAAGTTCATCGTTCTCATAACATTTTTGCAAAATTAATCTTGCATTTTTGATCATATAGAAGTGCGATCTAGTTCTTCCACTATTTTAGTTCGTTGGTACTTTTAGTTTTATGGTGCTACTAACTAGAAGACGTAAGTTGTTTTACCTTTAGAAACGTCACGTCGTACCGTGATCACTAGTCGGGACGTGTTCATTTCTTAGGGGAAAGGTCTCCTTGACTTGACTTTCCTACCTTCCTTTTGGTGCATTTCCAATGATCTTTATTGCAGGGTGGTTGTTGTTGCTCTCTGGATTTGGTACGTAGTCAAAACTCGAAGATCTTACTAATTTTTGAAGGGTTTTTTAAGTTCGAAGGCATTTCAAGTTTCCAACAAGTTTCTATTGTCACAGTGTTGTTTATTTGTCTTGCCAACATTATCGGCAACATCCGATTTCAGAATCTATTGTGTGCAGTGTTACAACATTTGCGATAACATCTCGATTTTGCAACAATTTTGTTTTCTATTTTCCCATTATAATTGATATTGTTTGGTGCACTATAAACAATAATTTATATCATTAATACATGTATTTAATGTAATTAAGTAACTTGAGGATCAAATGTACGTTGTGCAAAAAATTTCACTGTTAAGTTTCCTTCTCCAGTCCTTCATGTAATTAGGGTGAGACTAATATGTTTTCTAGCCAAAAGAAAATTAGATATTATTTAATGTGACCACACTTCAATCCTTTCTACACAAAAAGATTATTTAATAAAAGCATATTTAAAAACCATATACAATTTCACATGTGATGAGTGTCAAAATAAGATCGATCCTTGGGAAACAAGACTTAATTCTTTTGAGAGAAAACGAATTAAAAGGGGGATTTTGATATCTAACCTAATTTTCCTAAAATTAAACTAAACTAGGAATTTAATTAATCAACGAATGATGGAAATAAATAAGAGAGATAAATTATCTTACCAAACTCTGATTCAAGAGTATCAATATTCAATTGCATCACTAATCATAGACTACAAAATATCATTCAATTGCATCAATGATCATAGTTGACATTCAATTACATCACTGATTTTAGTTTATATTCAATTGCACATTCAAAAGATTTAACCTTAAATTAATCATGGAAGCCATAAAAAAGTCATATGTTTTTCTTATTTTATTGATCAAATGAAGCATTCAATCAAACTAATTATCAACTAATCTACGTGCACTCCATATTAATTAACAATTGTATTAATTTCTTGTGAAAACAGTTAAACCTAATTAGACACCTACAACCGAATAACTCAGAAGTTGAAATTATTAAGTCTATTATTTCAGTTAGTCTCGTTAATTCAATTAGGTAATTATACAATAAAGTAAGGTATAACCGACCTACTACGTACCAATCATCCACGAAATTTTAGGATGAAGCAAAGTATAACACATAATTCATGAATAACAGTAGTAAACTATAATTCAAACTGAATTATCAGATCAATCCAAACTATAATTCAGTTTATGGAATTAAATCATAAATTAACACATACTTGAAATAAAATAAGAAATTAAATTAAGAACAAAGCCTCACAATTTTACAATCGAATTAAACGATCTTGAATCAAAGAAACCAACGAAGAAAGAACAGAAATATATTGCTCAAAACCGGCGCTATTGGTGTCTTTGAAAGAAAGATAGAAGAGATGTATGAGATGTATATTGCGTATTTATATACTCTCTTTCCGACTCCTAATAAAACTGATAAAATTAAATCCTGATTCTAAAAGATCTCTACTACAAAAAAATATATATATATATTGCTCAAATGCCCACTGTGGACAACTCTTAATATGCCCACCGATGATGTGTATTGATCTCATCCCCACATTATATGGAAAGTAAAATTAATAAATACTTTACATTTTTAACACATCAACCGTGGGCATATGTTAACGTGCCCACGATGGGTAAGGGAGCGGGACTGACTACAAAAGGGAATATAAAAGTTTAATTTAACATAAACTCTTCCTGGGCCTTTACTTTCCAGCAAGTCATTTGAACCCAACCGATAAAATCTCCACCAATCCCATCTGAGCTCAACTTCACAATTAAAGTCTAAAATTAAGTTTTTTAAGTTCAATTTTCTTCAAATCCCACCAAAAGTCCACTCCTACAATAAGAATAATAAGATCAATTAATTAATCATAAATGGACTAGAATTAAGGGTAATTAAGATGATAAAATATGTGCAAATAATGACACTTCAAAATGGTTATCCATTTTCATGTTTGGGACATGCCACATTATTGATAGAAATTATTTGGGTCTAAATTTTTCAAGTTCATGGTAGATTTAAATGTGCACAATGATCTAAATTTTTAGAAAAGACAACGGCAGTGTGGATACTAAGATTTGATGATCGTTTATGCAAAATCATCATATATTGATGCAATAACAGGTTTAATAGTTAACTTCTCTTATTATTCCTTACCAAATTTACACACATTATTTGCTCTCAACACCCCCTCCTTAAGTTGTAATATTCATTTACTTCTTGAATATTTCAAATTTTTAGAAGAAAATGACTTTTGTCAGAACATCCTGGTATTGATAAATTACATGCAAATTTCTCCTTAATCCACAAATGAATTGTATTCAAACTTTTGTCAAAACATTTGTTTAAAGACAATGACTTGAGACATTCATTCATAAAGGAAAAATAAAGAAACAAGAAACGGAATAAGTTCCTAAATGATCTATTTTGTTTTAGAGAAGTGTTTTTAGAGGGATTTGTTTTGCTTTGGGCCGCAATGTATATTTTTTTAACTGAAAGAAAAATATATGTTGGTCAAGGGTCATTTAGACAATATCTATTTCTTACTTTGGATCCTCAAGTGTTTCAAGACTGAAATCGATGATTTATATTTTCAGTTTCTGAATTGATACCTATCTTTTGAGTTTTAAATCCATAAAAATCTTAATAAAAATACGTAATATACATATTTTGCACCACTAATATAGGGTGCTTTGATGAAGTGAATCAAGTGACCAGTAACCACATGCTTTGGGTTGGAATGAATATACAGATACTGGGCCGAATTGAAGTGGGCTTACATTTGTTAGGCTGCTTTGACTTGACAAATTGATTGGGTTAGGAATGTTCATTGGCCCATTTTTTGGGAATTAGCTACCATATCTTTAGAAAAAACACCATCTTACTCGGCTTTGATAACATGTCATGCCCAAATATAATAGAGATATAATTAGTTTTTGTAAGAAATTGATAAAAAATTCATAAGCACACATACATATTAATAACAATTACTAAAATCATTAGATATTTAATTAGCTGCAATATGATAATGCCTACAAAAAAATACCATACATCCGATGATGATGACGATTCATCACTATCCCCTTCTCATTCTTCTCATCCTTAAAGGGTAAATAGAAGCTTATAGGTCCTTTGAGCATGGTACGTGAGCTGAGCCGAATATTTAGAGGTTGCGAAAGAGTTCTAAAGTGTTTTATTTCATAATTAAAAAATGTGTAATCATGTAAATATTCTTTTACTTCATTATTTGAATAATTCAAATTTTATTTGAGAAACAACGAATTTCAAGGAAAGGTCTCCGTTTAACCTTTTTAAATAATATTTTCATTTCTAGTTTCATGTATCCTTTTTATTTCCAAAAAAAATTTTAAATAATCATATGTGAGTAATGCTTAGTCAAAATTAATTTTTTTACGATTTTGAGGCATTACAGTTTTACATATAAAAGGCTGTTGAGAAATTTTGACAAAATCTTCTACAACACTATTAGAAAAGAAAAACATTAAATTTGAATATATCCAGCGTAATGGTGAGATGCACATAGAAACCTGCATTTATTTCAAATGATACAGAATTTAATGAATTCTTTTGTAAATATTGTATAATTGAATTTTGGATCTTCGACACTATAAGGTGGATTTTTAAGATCTTAATGGATTCGGGACATTAATATTTTTCTTCTTCTAAACTAGACCCCATTTAATATCATTACTCTCTAGCTAAATGTCTTTATTTGGTCTTGTAAAAATTAAAATTGACAAGTGATTAAAAAGTTTTAGCCAAAAAATTCTTCAATCACCATTTTATTGTATGGGATTAGGATTTAGGGATTCGGATTTAAGTATGAAGAAGATTTTCTCTCTTTTTTTTTTTTTAAATTTTATTTCCAACCTTCATATTTGTAAGTTAGTCATTTCCTGTAATAGGTTCAATACAAAAAAAAAAAAAAAAAAATCTGAAATATAGTTTATTTTAAATTTGCAATCTAAATTTTTCTTTAATTCAATTACAATCTAAAATTTAAAAGTTTTTAAAATGTAACTTTTTTTTTTTGTCTCACAATTTTCCAAAATAAATAACACATGACTTTTTATAAGGATAAAACATGTTTTGTTATCCACCATCTAATAAAACATGTTGTTTATCCTTTTTTCTTATAAATATCTAGAGTGCCCATTTTAATTATCAATTCCACTATGTCCATCATCTCTCATTGAAATTTACGGAAAATTATTTTCTCTCTTATTTCCCTTCTCCCGCATCTCAATTATCTCGCTCTCTCTTCTCTCTAATTTCAAAATTCTATGTTATAGGACATATGTTTCGAAAAAAATCATTTATAAACCCTTAAATCTGTTAGACTAGAAGAGATTTATCATTGAGATGTTAGATCTCGATGGGAAGTAGTTTCAAAATCTTAAATCTTGATGTATTCACTATCAAATTTTGTTTTTTTTTTCTATCAAAATCTTAGATTTCGATGATCAATACAGATCCAAAATTTCGAAATTAAATACCATCGAGACCTAACTTCTTGAAGATAATGATTAATTATGTTCGAAATTTTAGGTCTTGATCATACATTAAACACTGAAATCCAACTTCTCGTTTTTAAGGACATTTATATCATTTTACCTTCTATTTCAATAAAAATATGTTTTCTTATTAGTTAGTTACCTTTTATTCTATCTTTTTATATGGATAGAAACAACATTAACTACAGTATAATAACAACTATAATATAAAAACACCTAAAATAGTACAAAATAACAAAACAACATTGAAAGAGTAACTAAATACAAACATCACAGTGTAGACGCTTTAGAAATGAAGCTTCTTCGAGCAGCCAACAATATTATCTCAAGCTCCTTCACAAATACTTCCATGGCTGTCAACGGCAAGCAGAGAGGAGTCACTATCCCCTTCTCATTCTTCTCATCCTTAAAGGGCAAATAGAAACTTACTGCGCCAGGAACTAGATTTATACCGCCTTCTGCCACGCCGCCGTACGCCGCCGTGCCCCACCCATAGTCTACTTCACCGACACCCATATTTGTCAAATCCGACACCAAATAATTCCCCGCCACCGTAAAAAGGGGCCGCCCTCTTATTACCATCAAATTCGCCACAGATCTTACGTACTCCTCAGTTGCCTCGGATTTCGTCTTCCTCACGAGCTCCAGCGCGTACTCTAATGGATTCTCGGATAATTCTCCGGCGGTGGTGACGGCAGCGGGGTAAACTAAAGCATTGCCGTAGTACCCCTCCGGTAGAGGTGGGTTGAGTCGCTTTCGTATGTTTACAAGGCATGAGAATCTAACCTTTTGGTGAGGATTTGGAAAGAGAGCGATTGTGCGGCAACGCCATACGCAAGCTGTCACGAGTTCGAACTTGGAGCAGCGGCGGAGATGTTGTGGTAAGATGTTGCGGAGGGCGGAGATGTCGGGGGCAGGGAAGAGAAAGGAGCGGTGCACCATGGCATCGGGTCCAGTAGTGTTGGGTACGGTGTCGTACTCGTGGTGAGTGCATGTGACGCGCGGCGGATTCTGAGCGCTGAGGAGGTGTCTTTGCCAAACCGGTGGAAGGGAGGGGGCTTCGGCGCCCTGAGCGAATTCGCTGATGGCGGACATGAATTGCACAATTCCAACGGCGTCGCTCATTGTATGATTCACACGGATACCAAACACAAAGCCACCGCATTTTAGGCGTGTCACCTGCACATTTATTGTTTGTACATAATTATATTATACTCCCTCCGTCCCACATCACTTTGCACACTAAATTGGGCACACTTTTTAAAAAAAAGTAAATATTTGTTTTTTGGTTGAGGGTATAGTGGTCAAATTAGGCACAACTTTTAAGAAAAAGTTTGAATATTAAATGGTATTGTGTGAGAAAAAGTAATGGCATTCTTTGTAAATAAATGTGTATTGTGAGAGTGTTGATTATGTTAAAAGTTGCCATTTTTGGGTGTGTAAAGTGTTTGGGGACAAATTAAAAAGAAAAGTGTGCAAAGTGTTAAGGGACGGAGGGAGTAATATATTGTTACCGTCTTGCTCATACAGAACTTGTATGATTCATGCAGGAAGCATACACGTCCTTTTATTAAGGGTAAAACTGTCGATTTGGATTTTTAAAAAATTACTGTTTTATTATATTTTGACTAATTTTGTGGTTATCCCTATTTTTTTTATTATTAGTGTAAGCTATTTATTATTAACATGTAATAAAATCTTATCAAAAAGAATGGAGATCTAACACGGAAAATTATGAGGAAATTAAGTAAAAACCTGAATAAGTAACAAAGGAGAATTGATAACTCCATTGGTGTGGGGGACATCATAAAGCAGCTCCTCCACGCATGGGAACGGCGGATAAAAGACGTCCCCAAACTGCTGCAACATGACATCAGCATCGGCCTCAACGAATGCCACCCCCTCTCCGGTGCACTCCACCACCAGCTTTCTGCCGGAATATTCCCTCAACCGCCCCGCAAATGGGTAGTAGAACACCAAAGCCTTGGCAATGGCTTCTCGTAAAACCTTCACTGGGTCCTTTCCTTCCATGGACGGGTTTTTCCGGTAGAATTGTATCACCGGAACTAGGAAACGGAGGCCATCTTGGTCGTCGATATCGGAGAGAGGTTTGAATTCATGGGGTGTTGGCTTTGCCGGAGGGATTAATTCCGGCTTATTTCTTGTAACTTGGAAGGTTAAATCCTTGGTCGAAGCCATTTTTGTTTAACTTGATATATCAAGTGTGTGTATTTTAGTTAGGGAGAAAATGCATAGTTGTATAGAAGAATAGAGAATTATTTGATAAGTAGGGAAAATGAGTAAGTATTTATAGAAGTTGTAGTAACTTTGGTTGTGGGAGTATACTACCATATATATTGTGTGTTTCAGTGTATTTGATATACATTATATTTAATAATTATTTTAAAATATAAGATGAAATATATAATGTAATTAAAAGATCTCATCTAATGTAAGCATGATTGTGTAGATGTTCTAAAACAAAGAACATATTTTATAAATTAGATCATCGTTCAAAGTCTCAATCAAATATGGCTTAAACAGTTTTAATTGAAAGAGCACGACTTAGAATTTGAATAATTCTTCTTTCACTTATTAAGTAAGAGTATATAAATAAAATTTAATTTAACAAATAAAAAAGATATTTAATTTTTTGGTTATGTTTATAGAACTCAATTAGATATTTTTTTTTAACTATGGGCTCTCAAATAAATTCAGGTTAGCTATAGTCTAATCGAATTCTCAGCTTTGCGTGTGGAAGTGATGATTTTTTTTTTTTCGTTTTTCTTTTTTCATTTTTCATTAATTTCACATGTTAATAGCATAGATTCACATGTTAATTTATGGGGTCCAACCCAGAAAATAGCAGTTGTTGTTAAAGTGCTCTTAAACATTTGGATCCAACTATTTTCATCCACGTGGAGGAAAGTAAACATCAATCAGAAATAATTGAAATATGCAATAAATATGGACAGGACATTAATTTTAGGAACTAAATTGATATAAAAATTAGAATTTGAACACCAAAATTAATATTTATGTACTACAATATAATAGAGGTAATTGAATTTGGGAAGAAAATGTGAGGCTAAACTCACATCTCGAGACGAGGAAATTAAACAGTTGATAGTCTTTTGAATTTGAACGTCGGATTTAAGTGGTGGGATGTGGATCTTCATTTTATTATGTATCTTTATTTTTTTAATCAAAAATTTTTCATTTTCATTATATATATGATATTCATTTTTTCCAATATAGTTTTCCTCGCTAGGTTTTTCTATATTAGAATTCTGATTGGGGTTCGATGAAAAGTACATTAATTAGAGTCCAACTAGTCTAACATGTGACTAACTCCCTTTTCGCTTTTGTTACTTGTGTAAGATTTGTTTTTACTTTCTTGTGTAAGACTATGCATGTATAACATTATAATTGAGTTTGTTTGCAAGCTATTCAAATTAGTTCAAAGAAAAACTCAACTCAATAGGCTTTACAAGTCTACGACATTAAGATATTATACTCTATTTATTAATTTATTTAAATATATGATTGATTTAGCCTATTCAATTGAATTCAATATATGTCACATTATATCATTTAAATAAGCAATCAAGTCGAGTTGAAAATCAAAAAATTAAACTCCACCAAAAATGAGTTTGAGTTTTGTTTTTCTTAATCCAATCGAATTTGAATCTAGCTCATCAACTTAATTCATCATAAAAAATTAAACTTCATTGGAAACGAGTTGAACCTAGCACATCGACTTGACTCATCACAAAAAATTACATTCCACAAGTTTAAATTATGTTTTTATTAATCCAGTTAAGTTTGAACCTAGCAAATTGACTCAACTCATCACAAAAAATGAAACCACAAATAACAACCCTAAGTGATTCTGAAATTGTATTCATCTTGATACTAGCTCACTCATCGTACAAATATACACAATTAGTTTCCATTTTTCACATTTTTAAAACATGCATTTAATATATTTGAAATAATAAATTTAGTCAGTGTGACATCTCAAACATAGAAGCAGAGCACAATTGGCCGACTTGCAAGCAGTTAGACTATATTTATTGGTAACATTTGGTGGATGTCACAATCAAATGTCACCATATATAATAATAAAATATTATAAATATGGGATGGATGTCATGATATTGGTGGTGACCAATGTCACAACCTTACAATTCATTCTCTTTTGATCTACAAGTGACACATGTCATCATTTTATTGGTGATGATAGACTTTTTTTTTTGATATAATTTAAAGTGTTGATATCGAAAGTAATTTTTATTAAATGAAAAATTATCAAAATTCATAAAAAAAATTCTCTACAAATAGAATCTAATATTGACATATTTTTTATTTCGTTCTTCTAAAAGAATTGGCATTGATAATTCAATATATAATTTGTACCTTTTATATTTGTAATTTAGTATGTATCTATTTGTAGTTTTTTTTTTTGATTTCGGATTCCAATTATTGTAATTTTGATTTAGTTATTATGTTTGTATGTTATTTTAAGTGTATGATATAACATTTTTCTTATTATAATTGCAAAATTAATATATCAAATATTTTTTCATCTATTTTTTTTTACATATTTTAAATATAATAAAAAAATGCTCACAAAATAATATACGATTATTAAATAATGAGAAAAAAAATTAGGTTGAGTTGGGTTGGGTTGATGTCACTAATAAAGTATGAAAAAAATTAAAATTGGGTTGGATTGTAAATTATGTAGGTGAAAAAAAGGTAAATAAATATTTTATTTATGAGTTGGGTTTGATAAATGTCACTATAAATATAGTCTTATTATTGTACAAAGTAGTGTCATGTCAACATTTGTTGAGCACCCAATTAATAATTATAAGTGGGAAAAAAAAAAACTAGAGCAGGACTCATGTGCGCCATGTGCATGATGGATTCGGGTTGGTTTGGATTCAATCATTTTTTTTTTACTACATTTATATTATATTAATTATATATTTATATTATATTAGTTATATATACTTTATATTGATCATACTTTTATGTATAAATATCATAACCTTTATGTAATATTTTAACTTAAAAAAAAAATCAATTTCGGCACAATTTATACATATATACCTTTATGTGATATTACTCGTACATTTATATCAATATAGTCATACATTTATGTAATATATAAAATTACAACTAACATAATTAAATGATATTAAAAATATTAATGTACGTCTAAAAAATTGTTAAGATACAACTAACATTACTAAAAGATATAACTAACATAATATAAATGTATAACAGCGAGAGCGATTTTGGGTGCAAAACTCAGGCGTGTGGCAGCTAAGTAATATATTACCTTATATATATACCTTATAAGTAAACAGTTAATACCTTATAAATATACCATTAATACAATTCACTAAAATAAGTAAAATTATATATAATATCTTAATTATGAGGATGTAACTAATATTTTAAAGTATACAATTAATATCTTCAGGATAAAGATCTTTGAATCTGTACCCTGAATATATATACATTTTTGTGTATATATATAATGTAACATCCCGTTTCTTTTAAAGGTAGTTTTTGACTAAGGCATTACTTACGTACAAAATTCATTTTTTTTTAAGAATAATAATGATAGATAAAATCAAGAATAATTATGAAATACATGTTTCTAAAATTCATGAAAATAAAACCCGTTAAATAAATTCTTTTGCAACCTTTGAAAATCAGCTACAACATCCACAGCTCGCACACCATGCCCTAAATTATTTAAACTAAAAACATTTTAACATAGAGGGGTGAGTGTTTGAAATACACTCAGTGATGATCCAGATCAACACTAAATAAATTCGATTAAATAAATCACAACAAACATACGCATAAAATTGGAACAATCAAGTAAAACACTTAATTACGGTTCTTAGTTACCATAAATTATGATATTTAGCCGTTGTAGTTTGTGGTTCTTAGACATTGTAGCTTGTGGTTCTCAACCATCATAGTTGTGGTTCTTAGCCACAGTTGCTTGCATGTGCATACACACATATTCACTTCACATATAAACATGGCAAATATACACATATGAGCATATCTGTTTAGCAAAACACTCAATTGCGGTTTTCAGCCACCATAGATACTTTTCATTATCACATACACACATTTACCTTGCAATCAATAAACATCCAACCACATCATTCATCACATTTGCATTGCTTAACTCATAGTGTTGTGTTCATAATTTATTAACAATCATAACGACATAAAATGAAAGCAACCTTATCTCATATTTTCATAAAGATCGCATACTTGAGAGTACGAAATTCATAAGTGCAAATAATAAATATTACCCCCACCTTTAGCACAGACATTCGAAAAACTTTTATATCCTACGTAACTTTAAGGTGAAGGCTCCTTTGCGTTCCCTACAAGGTATATAAGAGCTCATTTTAGTATTTGAGCTAACTATTCGTAAATAAACGTAAATTCTTAGTTTAAATTCTCCTTGGTATTAGAAAGTCTAATAGGGGTTAAGAAAGGAAAGTCTGCGTATCGATGTGATACGAGGGGTATAAAATATATGTGTGACAAGTTTGATTTGAGCTTTGGATTACGAGATTTACAAGACACGAATTTAGGGTTTTATACCCTAGTTTGGAGGTAAAAAGGCCAGATCATACTTTCTTTCGATGTTATAGAATCCATAGGGCTTAAATCATATGATAATCTTGTTTGGGTTCATTTTGTCATTCTATCCAAATTTTGGATTTAATTTGTAATAATGACATCTTTAAGGTCAAAAGGGCAATTTCAGCAAAGTCTAGGATAAAATTTGTATTTTCTACAAATTATGGGGTCCCAAGTGTCATAAATCAAAGTTCAGGGATCTTGTTGCATATCTTAAGAAGTTAAGGGGTGAGTTTATAATTTCCCAAGAATTTTGGGATTAAAGTCCAAGTTCAAGGAATTTTAGGGTCTTCTATGCAATTATCGGTAAGTTGAAGGGTTTGAGTGCTAATTGCATAAATACTAAGGTTTGTAAATTAGTCCTCTTATAAATGTTAATTTTCAGAGAGAGAGAGGGAGAGAGGAAGGGTTGTGCCACTCCGCGGCCGTACGTAGCGGAGGCCGCGACTGTTCGGTAATCCGAGCTTAGATTCATAACGGGTTCGACACGCTTTACATAAAAAACCAAAAGCTTGCCGAAAAAATAAGGCCGTGGTGGTGGTTTTTTGGGAGAGAAAGGAGGGGAAGAGGAGAGAGATGACTCTTTTTTTTCTACTTTTGCTCAAGGATGGATTTTTCGGTTTCAATGAAAATATCGGTATCTTAATTCCACAAAAATATCATGAAAATATTGGTATCCATGAAAATATCGTTATATCATACTTATTGATATTTTTCGATATCTATCGATTTTCCTTAATATTCCATCAATATTTACCAATATTTCACCGAATTTCCTATAATTTATACTATAAAACCACCGATATTGAAATCGATACCCATATTTATTGATATTTTTCCGATATTTCACATATTTTCCTACAATTTATACAATGGAGTCACATATATCAAAATCTGTACCGATATTTATCAATATTTTACTAATATTTTTTATAAACACTCTCATTTTTTCTATCGATTATGTAAAAAATGAAAATATCGGAGATATATTACTACAAACCGTTTTTTATATGGATTACATGAAAAAATGAAAATATCGGAGAAATATTTTCCTTCTAAGACTGTCATGGCCTTCTCTACTTTTGAATTTGAACAGGTTTCTAAATCTAAACAGGTTTTCTATTGGATCTTCCCCTTTGACTTAGTTTTCGCTCTCCTCCACCAGCCAGTATCGGAACGAGCATTCTGCTTTCTCAGTGTGAGGAGTCGTCCCGAGATCGAATTCACTTTGTCTGCCAAGCTCCCAGAAATGTAGAAAATCCTCCTTAGAGTGGGGGAGAAAAGGACAACTACCACTTGAAATCCAAAAAAAAAAAGAGAGACTGAGTGGCCCTCCAGTGTTATGGATAGATGCGTACACAGAAAGTAGACTGGACTGCGACTCCCGTATCAATAGTGCAATTTACTGTTCTCTAGAGACAAGATATGACTTTTTGGGGAGGGCAATCCTACTCATACCCGGCTTTGTTTTCTGTCCTACCCCACCGAATATTTCATCCTTGCTTTTGTTCAACTATTCCTGCAACGATAAGATGAAAGGATGTCCACACAAGGGGGTAACGAATGAAATTCTTAGAATGGGGAAGGAATGAGGTGTCACAATCTTAAAGTGGGGAAAAAAAAAGATCACAATCTTAAAGTGGGGAAAAAAATGAGGTGTCAAGATTTTAGGGTGTTATGTATAGAGAGAGAGAGAAAAATAGTATATGAAATTATATAGCAATATTAATAAATCTAAAAACTTAAAATGCCAAACATGATTTTATTGTGCATTTTCAAGTGATCATTTCATTTTTCGGAAATTGAATTAATAATTTTTTTTTATTTTTAGACCCTAATTAAATTAACACTTAATCTATCTTTCAATTGATAATTTTTTAATTTTAGACCCTAAATTAACACTTAATCTATCTTTCGATTTTAAATCGATAACACTCATTTTGTGTAGCACTTAATCTGCAGCAATTATTTCCTATTGATTTTTTTTTTTAATATTTTTTTTTAACGTGTGTGTGTGAAATTAATAAGTCTAACAAGGCATTGCCGTAGAGTGCTTAGGCTTTCAAATGAACCACACGTTCTATTTGGACCACAAAAACACGTGTAATAAATGGATCACGCTATTAACATGTAAACTCTTTGAATATATAAATATATATATATATATATATATATATAATTTTAATCAGGCATGCAGTTAAAAAATGAGCACTTCTTTAAAATTTCTTTTTTTTTTTTAATATTTTATATTGTACACATAATTTTTTTTTCAAGTTATCACTTCAATATGAATTTTTTTATTAATTCTTATCTCAGACACCTACTCTCATCAACAGGATTTTTATCAATTCTCATCTCAAATATAGATCTAGCCCTTTAACAACATAAATGTTCTTAATAATTAGCATCCCACACATCAAACATACACATTCTTCCCAATTTTTTTTAACAATTAATATCACACACATCAAACATACACATTCTTCCCAATTTTCATCCACACAAACTACATCATGAAAAATATTGAAGTAATCAATTAAATGAAATAATGAAAAATATTCAATTAATCAATTTTCAAGGAATCCTAAATCATAATCAATGTTCAAGAAATCCTTAAAATACGATTTAAGCAATATTCATTAGAATATTTAATGTTCCACTAATAAGAAAATGTTGTTAAACTAATAATTGACTAGTTGTGTACAATGATATAAAGAACATAAATATTGATGAAAGAAAATGTTGTTAAACTAATAATTGATTAGTTGTGTACAATGATATAAATTTATATTCTTTAAAGAACATAAATATTGATGTAAATATTGATGAAATAGTGCAACGATCTTCTATACCAGAAAAGAATATGATTTGAGGTTAATAATCCTTCACAAGTTGGAGCACAAAGCAAAAAAGGATGTGGTAAAAGGCATAAATAATCAAAGGAAAAACCAATTTTAAAAGCAAGAGTTTGTCATGCATAAATAATCAAAGGAAAAACCAATTTTAAAAGCAAGAGTTTGTCGTGGGCATGACAGGATAAATTGTACTACGTCAATATTTTCTCATCTTTTATCTTTTCTGAAAGTTTTTAATTTAGAAAATTATGATATTGATTTTTTTTTTATTTTTTTTCACATGTGTAGATTCATTATATTTGACCATACAAAAATAAACAGTAATTAAACAGACTTAGGATTTTGAGGATTAATTGAATTGATGACTTGGAATTTTGAGAATTGATTGAAAACTTCTTGTTAATTGAGGATTGAGTTGGAGGATATGATTTGTTTATTTTGAAGCTTTGGGATTGATTGAAATCTTCTTGGTAATTGAGAATTGAGTTGGAGGATATGGTTTGTTTGTTTATTTTAAAAATTTGTTGAGAATTTATTCTCTTTGCTGCTCAATTTATATTTTAATTTTTATGGTTAATTTTGAAAATTGATTAATTGAATATTTTTCATTGTTTCATTTAATTGATTAATTTAATATTTTTGAAGACTTCTTGGTAATTGAGAATTGAGTTGAAGGATATAATTGGTTTATTTTGAAGATTTGTTGAGAATTTATTCTATTTGCTACTCAATTCATATTTTAATTTTTATGATTAATTTTGAAAATTGATTAATTGAATATTTTTCATTGCTTCATTTAATTGATTAATTTAATATTATTCATGATAGCGTCTGTATGGATGAGAATTGGGCAGAATATGTATAATTGATGTGTGACATGCTAATTGTTAAAAAGTTTTATGTTGATGAGAGATAGGTTTATGTTTGAGATGATAATTGATAAGAAAGTATGTATATGAAGATGTTGATTGATGAGGGGTTAAGTATCTAAGATGAGAATCAATAAGAAAATCCGTATATGAAGTGGTAGCGTGAAAAAAGAATTTTGTGTATAATATAAAATATTAAAAATTAAAAAAATCTTAAAAATGCAAACGATGTGCATTCTTCAAATTCGTGCCTGAACAAAACTTTATATATATATACATATATATATATATATATATATATATATTTAAGCTACACCTTCTATTTGCACCACAGAAACACGTGCAATAAATGGACCACGCCTAGACGTGCCCAAACGGTTTGAAAAATTGGAACCGGGCCGGTTTGAATCGGCGATCAACGGTTTTGGGAACCATGAACCGTCGAGGTAAGGTTCGGTTTCAATTCGGCCTCTCCAAAAATCGGTAACCGGCGGTTCTAACCACCGGTTAAACCATCGATTTGTGTAATTTTTTTTTCAAACGAGACACGTGGAGGGCTGGGATCTCTTGACCGTTGATGATCAACGGCCAAGATTAAAGTGCCGTTGCAAACCGGCGGTTTAACCGCCCCAATTTTTTTTTTACAAAATTTGAGTATTGAGCTCTATAAATACCTTATTCCATTCCACTTCAAACCACACCATTCCTCAATCTTCCCTCTCAATTGCAAGCTTCAATCTCTCTCTCAATTTGTGCTAATTGTTTCAATTTCATATTTTCCAATTTCAAGCTCCAAATCATTCAATTCTCAAGTTTCAATCTCTTTTTCAATTCTAGTTAGCTACTACTCTTCTACTTCAATTTCATTCAATTCTAATTTCAAATTTTCTTTCTTCTTCTTCTTCAAAAAAATATCTTGAAGAGTTGGTTCTTCCACTGGATCATCCCGTGGAAAAAGAAAATTGCCTATGCCACCACCACAAGATATGCCTTTAGATGATCTCATCGATTCTTACTCTCCTCATTGGAGTCAAGAATGTGAGAATTTGGAGGAATGTCTAGGCCCTAATACCGCCGCTACCTTTAGTACCGAGCGAGAAGAGGAGGAGGTGCCGAGACATACTCCAGAAAGTGGTAATACTAGACGTACCACTTCTCGAACACCTTCAACTTTTCGAAGTGATATTTTCTCCGTTCATTTTAGAAAGGAGAAAGTATCTAATAGCGACGTGGATTACATAGTGACGTGCAACTATTGTGGGAAGAGCTACAAATTCAAGCATGGAGGAGGCTACGGGACATTCAACAACCACGTTTTGAAGAAGCATCCAGACAAGTTGGGTATGGATCGATCACAAACCCAACTTCGTGGAAATACTAACTCTTCAACTGGAGTCGAAGGTATGGATTCTTTACTCTTTAAATTTAGTCAATTATCACATAGGAAAGGAGTAGCCGAATTTGTTGCTAAAAACATCTACCTTTAGGATTTTCATGTGATGATGATTTTGAAGAATATATTAAAAATTATTTACAACCTTCTAGTAGAAAAATATCTAGAAATACCGTAACTAGAGATATAGAGAAAATCGTAGGAGAATATAAATATAAATATAAATATAAATATAAATATAAATTAATTGAGGAGTTTAAAATGTCTCAACAAAAAATTTCTATTTGTAGTGATATTTGGAATGATCCTTATCAAATAAATAATTATATGGGAATTATGGCTCATTGGATAGATGATGCATGGAATGTACAAAAAACGTTTAATTGTATATATTGACTTTAATAATAGACATTCGGCTATGAATATTGCATGTAAAATAATTGGTGTTTTAAATGATTATGGTATAGTACAAAAAAAATTTACGATTGGATTTAATAATGCAAGTGCTAATACGGCTAGTGTACCATTTTTAATTGAATATTGTAAACATCTATTAGATGGTAAATTTTTTCATACTCGTCGTATGTGTCATACATTAAATTTATGTGTTCAAGATGGTGTAAAACAATTAGATGAATATATTGCACCTATTAGATCCGTCGTTCATGAAATTGCTAAATCAACGTTATGACATAAGAAATGAGCTAGATTTTGCAAGAATAATGGAATGGAAGTTAAGAAATTTGTAGTTTATGTTAAACATCGTTGGAATTCAACTTATAATATGCTTAACGATTCTTTTGCATATAAAGATTTGCTTTGTCAAAATTTTATGGAAAATCCACATGATGACATAATGTTAATGAACAATGCATGGGAAACATGTATTAATTTGATGCAACTTTTAAAAATTTTTGAAGAGGCAACTAGAGAATTATCCGGTTGTTATTATCCTACTTCTCCACTAGCTTTAGATCATTGTGTGAAAATTGCTCCTATTTTCAATGAATATTCTACATGTCCTATTTTAGGAGATACAATTATAGTTATGAGATCAAAATGGTTAAAATATTTTCATGAAATTCCCGATGTATTTTTATGTGCTAAATTATTAGATTTTAGGATTAGAGAAGATGACTTAGGAGAATTATTAAAAATGTATTATTATGCATTGTTCCCAAACTTTATTTTAGGAGAATATGATGAAGTTGATTATGTGTCTAATTATATGGAAGTTGTTGGTAGAGCTAAACAATCATTAATCGAACTATTTAAAGAATATAAAATTGTTTTTGGTGATTCTTCTAGTGATGATGATCATGTAAGTGCACAAAATGTAGGAGTTAGTAGTTCTTCTAGTTTTGGTGGTAGTCTTAGTCAATTTTACAATTTTTATGATAATCGAACACATAAACGATCTAGAGCAAATCATGAATTAGATTCATATTTAAGTGTTACTTTCGAATTAATTGATTTTACACATCCATCAGATCTTTTGAAGTGGTGATCAAAAAAGACCATTATTTATCCTATTCTAACAATTATTGCTAAGGAAATTTTTACAAGTTCCGCCTCAACCGTCTCCGTTGAACAAGCATTTTCCAAGGGAGGTCACATGTTGAATCCAAGAAGATCGAAATTGACTAAAAAAAATGTACAAAACATTACTCTTCTTGAAGATTGGGTGAGAGCCAAAAACTGACAACAACTTCTAGATTTCTCACATCTAGATGAAGATTCCGATGACACCTATGGCTACGATTCAAACACCTTCTCCTCCATCGGAACCAACGTTGACGAATGAAGGTAAGTTTAGGTAAGAGAACTACGTGAGCTTTGATTCCTTAATTTTACTAAGGATACGTAGGCAATTCCGTTCAAAGTTTGGAAGTGTAATTTTCATTTCACTTTCAAACTTAAAATGAAACTCAAGCTCTTTCAAAAAAAAATTCCTCTTCTTTCATTTATTTATACTTAGTTGTAACTTGCAATTTTTTTTTAACTTCAATATTGATGTATGATTGTAATATATTAAAAGTTGTAACTTGTAATTTATTTTTTCAGTCATCATTGTAATTGTAATATATTCAATTGTAAATGGTATAAGTGTCATTTTTTAAGGAAAATCAAGGCTGGTCAATGGGGCACGACCGTGCCGTGTAGCACGACCGTGCCCTGATGAACAAAAAATATTAAAAAAAAAAAGGAAAAAATCGGGAAACCGTCGGTTTGAACCGCCGGTTTCCAAACCGGAATCGGCCCCCCCACGATTCGGTTCTGGATTCATGTGATCGGTTTCAAAAACCGCTGATTCCGAACCGACAAACCGGAACCGAAATCAACGGAACACCTCTAACCACGCCATTAACGTGTAAACTCTTTGAATATATATATATATATAGAGTAAGGCTTGTGTGCATGTGTTACATGGATCTTAGATCCATGCAACGCGGGTTGGGTCGGGCTGAATCCGACCCGGATCCGCGCACTTTTTTTATTTTTTTTATTTTTTTTTATCCTAACATTTATATTGTGTTAGTGGTACCTTTATATTATGTTAAGTATACCTTTATATTATGTTAAGTATACCTTTATATAACAGTTTAGTTTTTAAAAAAAACCCTAATTTTGGCAAAAAAATCCTAATTTTGACAAAAAAATTATAATTTCAACACAAAAAAATCCTAATTTATACATATATACCTTTATTTAAATATTACGCATATCTTTAATTAATATTAGTCATACTTTTATATAATATATAAAGGTATAACTAACATAATTAAAATGTATCACTAACATAGCATAAAGGTATATTTAACATAATATAAAGGTATGTTTAACATAACATTATAACTCTAGAGATATGTTTAACATAACATAAAATTATAAAGGTATGACTAATATAACATAAAGGTATACTTAACATAACATAAAGGTCTAATGTAAAAGGCTTGCATAAAAGTATGCTTCATATAATATAAAAGGTCTTAAAGGTACACTTAACATAACATAAAGGTATACTTAACATAACATAAAGGTACACTTAACATAACATAAAGGTCTAGCACCTGGAGCGAATTTGGGTGGGTTTGAGCGCACCCACCCAGGCGCGTGGGGGCGCGTGGGAGCGCGTGGAGGCGCGTGGAGGCGCGTGAACCGGGTCGGATTGTTGTGCATGGATCTAAGATCCATGCACAAGGTGTACAAAAGTTTTTGTGATATATATATAATAATGATAACCACGCCATTAACGTGTAAACTCTTTGAATATATATATATATATATATATATATATATATATAATAATGATAACCACGCCATTAACGTGTAAACTCTTTGAATATATATATAGTAATGATAACAAATCTATCATTGAAGTTTTTATGAAGTCTAACTTGTTTGGTAATATATGAATATTGTATAATTTTTCATTTTATTAACCTACTCTGATATTCTTTTCTTATTCATAGTGATATTCTTTTCTACATAGTTTCTTTGTATTTTTTCTAGATAGAAATGAGATGAGTTTGAAAAAAAAAATTAAAGAATGATATAAAATAAGAAAAAAATTGATATGAATAAAAAAAATTAAAAATGGGATAAAATAAGAAAGAATGATATAGAATAAAAAAAGAAATTAAGATGAATAAAAAAATTATTTAAAAATGAGATGAATATATGTGTATTGAAATGATTTATTTAGAAATGGAATAAAATAAATAAGAATGATAAGTTGTAAAGTAAAATAGGACTAAAAAGAAAAAAGTTAAGTAGAAAAAAAAATAGCGCTAAATAAGAAAAGAAAAATTATATAATATATAAGTTAGATTTATTCCATAAGAACCCATTACTATATATATATATATATATATATATATATATATGTGTGTGTGTATATTTGAGCTGGTTATCGCATAATTCTCTATTTTTCTATAAAACCTTAATTTTCTCAAAAAGAAAACACAAGTACACATACACACAGACACAGAATATATCTAAAATTGAAGTTAAACATAAATGGGTTCAACCAAGGATCTAACCTTCCAAGTTAGAAGAAACAAGCTGGAGTTGATCCCTCCGGCAAAGCCTACACCTCATGAATTCAAACCTCTCTCCGATATCGACGACCAAGATGGCCTCCGTTTCCATATTCCGTTGATACTGTTCTACCGGAAAAACCCATCAATGGAAGGGAAAGACCCAGTGAAGTTTATACGAGACGCCATTGGGAAGGCGTTGGTGTTCTACTACCCATTCGCGGGGCGGCTGAGGGAGTTTTCCGGGCGAAAGCTGGTGGTGGAGTGCACCGGAGAGGGGGTCATATTTATTGAGGCCGACGCTGACGTCACACTGCAGCAGTTCGGAGACACCCTTTGTCCGCCCTTCCCATGCTTGGAGGAGCTGCTTTATGATGTCCCCGGCACCAATGGAATTATCGATTCTCCATTGTTACTTATTCAGGTATTGTACTTGACACTAACAGGAAACAAATCATAAATTGGAGGGTCACAATAGTAATATTAAATTTTTTTAGACTAAATAAAAAATATATATTTATTATTAAAATATATAGAAGGAGTAAAAAAAAAATTTGATAAGTTGGTTGACTAGGGCCACCCTCTCCTCCTCTTTGATTTCGTGCCTCGTACTTAGGGGTGGAGATCGGACGGATCGAATCGAAAATAGGGTGTTTCGGAAAAATTCCAAAAAATTTCGAAAATGAAAAACCAATTCCAATTTCCATCCAAAAATTTTCGGAAATGTGAAATCCAATCCGATTTCGAAAATTTCGGAATTCCGAAATTTCGGAATTTTTGGAATTTTTTTCGGAAATTTTTCGGAAATTTTCGAATTTTTTTTCGAAATTTTCAAAAATTAAAAAATTTAGAAATTTTCGGAATTAATTAGTTGGACTATTAGCTATATAGCATTTTCTAATATCCTAAGAAATAATACGACTTCGAATCTGATATTCCAAGCATTTAACATCAATATAATATCTACCAAAGATATGAGAGATTAATTATTATGCTCATGTACAATATTTATATAAAACACACGATAGCAATACACAAAAATGCAGCCCTGTTAGTAGTAAAAGTTAACAAATCATACTAAGAATCATTGACAGTAGATAAATACATATTCATATAAATTTTTTTAGTTTTTGAGTCATATTTTATATTTAATATATACTATAGTATACTATAGTATAAAATAAAACTATAAAATTTATATGAATAGTATATATTAATAGTATAAAATAAAACCATAAAACTATATTATAAACTATATTATCATTTTGTAAGTAATTATACTTATTAATTCATATTTATTAAGTTATTTTTCTTTTAGGAAGCTCAAATCAAATGAATATTTGAATCTATATTATGATTTATGATAATACTTTGTTCGAAATTTTTCGATATTTAAAATACTTGTTTTATAATTTGTATAATTTTCTTTGTCATTATTCCTATTATATAACATGTTATCATTTTTAATGAAATTTATAATATATTTACCTTTAAAATTAGATATTCACTTTTTATTTTATATAATATATAATATATAGTATATAATATATGGTATATAGTATAAAGTATTTTTTTATAATATATAGTATAAAGTATATAGTATATAGTATGTAGTATATAGTGTGCAGTATATAATATAGTATAATTCTAAAACTACAGTATAAACTATAGTATATAGTATAAAATAAAATTATAGTATAAACTGTACTATATACATATAGTATATATTATATATAGCATAAAGTATATAAAATATATTATATAGTATATAGTATTATAAAGTATATTATAATATGTATATTTATAGTTACACATAGTAGAAAGTATATAAAATATATTATATAGAATATAGTATTATAAAGTATACTATAATATGTATATTTATATTTACATTTAGTAAATGTATATAAAATATATTATATTATATATAGTATATTATTGTATATAGTATTCTTCTATAGAAAATAGTATATAGTATAAAATGTTTGAATTATTTTCAACAATTACTATTGGTCTTGTGTTCGATTCTCAAATGTCTCTACTAACTACATTTTATAAATTTTCGGAAATTTCGGATGAATTTCGGAAATCGGATCGAAATTTCGGATCGGATCGGAAATCAGAATTTCCGAAAATTGAATTTCGGAAATATTTCGGATCAAATTTCGGAATTTCCAAAAATTTCAAAACTAATTCCGATTTCCATCCGAAAATTTTCGGAAAAATTGGAATTCGGATTTTCGGATTTCGGATTAAAAATATTCGTTCCAAAATCGGAAAATTTCGGATCGGATTCGGCGGATATCGGAAATTTCCGTTCCAATCTCCACCCCTACTCGTACTTGAGGTCACATTTTTTAAATGAATAACCACATAATTTATCTATATCAAATGACATTATTAATTAATATGTAATATATATTAAAGAGATAATACCCCCAAATACCCCATTTCCTTATCTAAATAACCCCAAATACCCCACTCCTTATAATATTATCCCAATATACCCCAAACTTGGTCAAAGACCAATTTACCCCTAAAAATCAGTATTCAAAATGCTATTTCCACTCTTAATTTATGAATGCCAAACCATCTTGTTAAATCATATTTTCAGAACCCGGATATAATTATTTTGGTAGTATGGATGGAAACCTTTCTCGTGCCCTAAAAAACACTTGTATTTATACTTGTGATCTGGTCTGAAAGGTGTAACAATGTCATATACTGAACGATTATTATTCGGATAAAAGGTTTAATTGAAATTTTAGAATTTTTCCATGATTTATATTTATTTAGATCCGATGCTTAGAAGTGGTATCAGAGCCAAGTTTTATTGAAGAAATGAATTAAATTATGTTGTACAATATTATTTTCTTGTGCCTAACGGAGGAGAAAATCAAGAAAAATGTATACGAAAATATTTCGAGATAACACAAGTGCAGGATATCAGTAATGACATCCAGCGAAGATTGGAACATAATTGTTCCAGACACATCTAAGGTCACTCAAGACCTTAGGGAGATCCAAAAGACCATCATTTATTATGGTGGACAGATGGAAAAGATAGTCCGATCTCTATCCGAGATCCAAAGAGAAGTTTCAGATTTGAAACAAGAAATTGTAGATCTGAAAAGAAGATCATCCAAAGGAACTGGTAGATCCATGAATGAACGTATGAAAGACACGTTCGGTGGTATACCAATCATTTCCAAAGGAAAGGCTACGGAAGTTCCGAAGCCCAAAAGCAACGACGAACTCCTACTTGATCTCATAAGACAAGTCGGATGGAAGTCTCAAGAGTAGATCTTGCGGAGTTAACTGAATCCCTTTCCAATCTTGGAATTGTGGATCTGGTAAACCTCAGAATGAATGAGCCTATTCCAAAAAGGGAAGAGGAAAGCACAAGTACGGCAGTACCTGAAGTACCTGTTCCTCCCGAACCCATTTGGAAGCAGGATGGGGTTGACTATGAAGAATACATAGCTCGAGAAGCCAAGAGACGACCGGAAAGGTTTAAAGGAGTATCCAAAAGCCCTTGGGCAAAAACAATGCTTGAACCAACCCATCCGTTTGGAGTGATGCTCACAATAGACATCATCGATTTCAGAAATATGGAAGTATTGATAGATGAGTGGATGTCATCCATGAAAGTTGCTTCATCAACACTGGATGTTGATAACGATCATTTTTGCCAGATACTGGTAAATAGTTTGTAAGGTTCGGCCAAGAAGGCATGGGAAATGACCGAAGCCTCTCTCAAACAAGAGATCTTATCCAACGATAATGTTATAACAATTGTCGAAAGGATGGGTCATCTACTCAAAATATGTTTCCTCGGGGACGGATATTTTGAGGAAAGAAAAGACGAGAAGAAAAGAGAGTATACGCAAGCTCTGTTTGCTCTCGAATTAAGAAATATATATTATGCGGATGAATATATATATTAGTTCCGCAAATATTATTTCCAAGCAGATGTACCATGGAATGTGGCAACAGATTTATTCTTTACAAAAATCTGCAGTCCATAGAGGGAGATGCTTATGTAAACCTACAAGGTACCTACAGGCCGAGTCGATTCAGTGGCCAGAAGGATGTCCTTTTTTAAGGACAGTATACGAGAATGGTGTCAACAAGCGACACTACAAAGGAACAAGAAGAAACTAAGAGGAATGGTAAAAATGACCCCTCTTTGTTGCGACAACAATGATTTTCCCAGTATCATTGGAGAACCAAGTCGCGAAAGGAAAAGAAAGAAACACTTCAAAGGAAGGTTTCAATCTAAGTCCGGAGGATCATACAGAAGACCTTCCAAACAAGGAAGATCATGGTGGTCCAAATCAAAGGCTAGATCTTACAAATCTGGTCAAAAGTCTGGTCCTTCCAGGTTTTCTTCACAGGGATCTAGATCCACAGGGAAGCCAACAAGAGGAACAACCAGGAAAAGAACTTTCAAACGAGCTCACACTCGAGCAAATGAAAGTTTCAAGGATTGCAACTGTTGGACGTGCGGCGCGAGAGGCCATATTTCGCCCGATTGCCCACAAAAGCAAAAGGACGTGCGCCAGTTCGAGTACACAGACGACATCCATGATGTTGTCTTCTATGGTGATTTGGTGCCAGTTTACAAGTTCGAAGATATCTCTTCAGATGAAAGTATCTATGAAGAAGAATTCGAATTTGATTCAAAGGGTTCCGATGGATCATCTACAGAATCAGACTAGTAGTTCTGGCGAACAGGAAGATAGACTCCAGACGACAGACAGTCTATCAGGATTCTTCTCAAAAATGACCATCTCTAAAAAGACGATGGAAAAGATCATGAGACAGGATTCAACATTAGGTCCATATGATGGATTTAAGAAAGGGAGTCTTAATCGATTTTGTGACAAGATCGGGATAAGACAGCGCAAGCACCATATCATTTACCGGGTGAACTCAGGTGAGTTTTCTCTTCCCATAGATCTAACCGGTAATAAAGTCGAGATGCAACTTATTCCAAAAGAAGAAATTCTTGAGGAACTGAGTCATCTCAGAGAAGAAGTAGCGGTCACAATGAAATGGATCCATATTGGAACCATTGAAGTAGTGATTAAAGCTACATTCAAAGAAGGAATTGATTCTGAATTGCATTTATCTGTAATGGATAAAAGAATCAATAATTTGAGTGAAAGTTGTCTTGGTACAATGGTAGGTAATTTGTATGCAGGCAAACTTATGTTTGACATTCATCCTAGGATTGCATACAACCTAGCTGACCAAGATTTCAGCAGAGTCTTAACCCTTCATCAGGATTTTAAAAGACATGATCTTATGAAAGAAGGAAATAGTCCATATTCTATCACGTATAGAATTGCATATGCGTTTTCCAACACACATCATTCAGATATGTTTCTTAGGAAAGAGTATATAGAAATTCCTATAATTTTCAAGGAATTTGCGAAAGTTAGAACACCGGACCCAATCCAGATACCAAGATTAGGGGGTGTTAATCTGCTAATTAAGGATCAACCTATTTTAAACAATAGATCATTAAGGTTTGATTCTAAAATTAGTAACAGGTTGTCCTTTTCCGAAGGTAGGATTCTAAGCCTAAGAGGAAAAGAACCATGCGAGGATTTGTATCCACAAAAAATTAGGGTAAGAAATGTTAAAATCAAACGCCCTAATGATGAATGGAAAGAAATCCATGTTGTTTTTGATATATCTAAAACTGATAATTTGTTTCCTTGTGAGGAGATATATCATTTACAACAACCAAGTATTAATAGATATGAAGGCATGTTAGAAATAGCAGGCTATAATGTATCTGTTACAGGAAGTGCGGGCATAACCAAAGGAGTTATGACCCTGGGGTTAAGTTTCCTTGAGGAACATAAGCTCTGGAGAAGAGAAGGAAAATGGATGGAGTTCGACCTTGATGGCCATACAATCAAGATAGAATAAAACCATTATGCCAGGAATCAAGCTGGACCAAGAGATCATTGATCTCACGATACAAAGAACCCAGGCGAGAACTTTGTTAAGATCTTTGCGAGAGCAAAATCTGCCAGAACAAAGAAGTATCCAAGAAGTCATAAGGATACAAGAGGCTGCGTTAAAAATTAATCAAATAAACGCACGAATAGACATGCTAGAACGCTGGAGGAGAGGGATTTATCCAAACAATCCAGACAGGTTCTAAAGTATGCCAGGAAAGTGTATCGATAATGAGATCCAGGATCTCAGAAAAGAGAAAGATGAGTTGACAGAACGCATAAGGGAAATGTGAGATAATGAACAAACTCATCAAATAAGGTTTCAAGAGTTAATCCGTGAGCATAATATTAGAAGCTCAAGGATAAATTTGTTAGAATCTTGGAAAAGAGGAATCTATCCAGACGATTTTGAATGACAAGTATTTTCTCTATAAATATATCTGTAGGGATATTATATGATCAATATAAGACGGAATATTTTGCAGCTTATATTGACTCAGGTTCAGGCATTTGCACAGCAAAGCCATGAGTTTTTCCCAGCGAAGTAGTGGAAAAATTACCCCTTATTGCAGGACGGGATTTCTCTCAGAAAATCCTAATACTCAATAAAGGGATTCGAGAATCACGAATAATGATTGGAGGAGCATTTGATACCCCATGGTATAAAGTAAGAATACCACCTATCTATATTCATGATACAGGTGCTGATATTTTGTTGGGTAATAATTTTATCCAAACTTTTGCAAAATATGAGCAGGATAATCACAAGAATCTGTTAACCTTTACTACTAACTGTGGTAGTTTGATATAGGTTTTGCGGTGAGAGAAAGCCTTTAATAGGATAATGCCTATTAATTTTTGCAGCAAACGTGGTGATAATGAAGCCAAGTTAACTCATCCTAAAATGCAGGATAAGAGGAAATTTGGAGAAGCTCTTTTGTCTTATAGACAAGAGGGAATAGAGGAGGCACATGAAGAAGCGATTCAGTTTCTAAAAAATGCCTTACAAGAAGGACCACCCCAGATTGACATTGATGAGGAAAGTTTACTTTCCTTTGAAAATGTTAAAAGACTAATTCAGAGGAACTACAATGAAAATCCTTTAGCCTGGTGGGACAAAAACCAGATCGAAGCAACGTTGAAGGTAAAAGAACAATACCGATACGAGTTGGTTCGATACAAGCCGATTCAAATGAACCTTGAAGATCGAAAAGATATGCAAAAAATTATCAAAGAGCATATCGATCTCAAGCTGATCGAAGCAGGTATTTCTCCTTATAGTAGCCCGGGGTTTTTGGTAAGAAACCATGGCGAAATAAAGAGAGGAAAAGTAAGGTTAGTAATTAACTATCAAGGTATTAATAAGATTACCGAATTTGATGGTTATTACATACCAAGTAGAACACTTAATTGATTGTATTAAAGGGTCAAAAGTGTTTTCAAAATTTGATTGCAAGTCTGGATTTTACCAGATTAAGTTAGAGAAAGAGTCTAAGAAATTAACGGTTTTTTCTACACCACAAGGTCAGTATATCTGGAACGTAATGCCTATGGGTCTTGCAAACGCACCTCAGATATACCAACGAAAGATGGATAATCTTTTTAAAGATTATTTCGAGTTTATGTTTGTGTACATAGACGATATTCTGATTGCATCTAAAAATATGAAAGATCATTTAAAGTATCTTGAAATATTTTCAGAAGCATGTCATAAAGAAGGATTAGTGCTCTCTGAAAAGAAAGCAATAATTGCGGTTAATAGAATCGAGTTTCTCGGTGTTATTATTGACCATGCAGGAATGGAACTACAGGAACATATTGTGGAAAAAATCTGCAATTTTCCAGATGTTCTTAGAGATAAGAAGCACCTTCAAAGCTTCTTAGGAGTGATTAATTTTGCAGGTTCATTTATTAAGGACTTGGCAAAATATCGAAAGGATTTCCGTCATTTATTACAAAAGGATGAGAAGACCAAATGGAAATGGGAAGATATTCATTCCCAAAGAGTTCGTGAGTTAAAACAGGTTTGTAGTAAATTACCAAAGCTCGTGATTCCTCAAGATGAGGATCAGTTAGTTGTCTACACAGACGCTAATGATTTCAGATGGGCAGCAGTGCTCATGCGAAAGACATCTACGGGTGAAGAACCATGTAGATATACAGGAGGGTTGTTTACAGAACAACAAGCCAGAATCTGGCATATTAACGAGAAAGAATTCTTTGCTGTTTGGAATGCTTTCAAAAAATGGCTTTTATTCTTATTAGCCAAAGAATTTATATTAAAAGTTGATAATACAAATGTTAAAGCTTTTTTGAAAAATAAACTTGAATCAAAGATTGAAAAAGCACGTATTATCAGGTGGCAAGCAGAATGTCAATATTATCTTTTTGATATTGTCATAGTGAAATCTAATGAGAATGTTTTTGCAGATTTCTTAACGAGAGATGGATATTCTTGAAGCAGATTCCATCACAATACGAGCAAGGCATCTTAGGGAAAACCTTGAGGAGCTATACAAGGCATTTGAGGTGCTAAGGGTAAGAGCCGAAGCAGCATCTTATGTCCAAAAAGTTGATTTGGACAAAGTCCAAATGACAATACGGGCAGCCATAACGTCAAATAATGATTTATGGAATGCCTTAGTAGAACCTGTAAACAAGGCATGTTCACCATCGGTGATGCAGAAAGAATTACACGAGAGGAGTTCATCATCGATGAACAAACAGGGTACTTTTATACCCGCAGCAGGACATCCTGCTGATAAAAGTTTTTCATCGGATACCGGTGAAAAGGCTGATAAGGCCGAATCAGGTGTTTTATCGGACTCCGATAAAAATCTTAATTCGGAAGGTCAGGAAGCAATTTCAGGCAACCCGAGTCAACCCAGCACCTCTAGGATAAAAGAGGGAGAGGTTAACCTAAGGCCCCAGACTGGCCCTAGACAGGTTAACACTAACCAAACTATTTCTCCTTTACAGGTTTACCAACGAACGTGGGAGAAATTGGTTACAAGAAATGGGATCAATCCGAACAGAATTACAGCTGATTGGTCTAGAAAGTATCCACGACTTTGGATGCTTCCGTGGGTTAACCCTCAAGATGTGCGAGAATGGTTTGATTTTGGAGCTATTGCTTCAGTTTTTACCACCGCACCAAGTTTTCCGGAAATCTCCAAACTTCCGGAATTGATAGCTACTGCTGTGTATGATTCATGGCAGAATAACCCACACTTGGGTCGAGGAGATACACTGGAGCTGAAGATTATCTCGGCCGCTCCAGAAATCACAGGGAAAGGGTCTCATCCAGTTTTCCAATTTATAAAATTACAGAGATCTGATACGGGGGCAATGAACCGAGCTAAAGCACCCCCAACAAATAGCCTCCTAGTTGTCGCCCTTACAGAAGATGACATCTCAACAAGGCGAGCATGGGAACTTTGGGTCTGTCTCACTGAGATGGACAAAGTGAAGTATCCGTTCAAAATATTTCATAACTCTGTGAACGGATCATTCCTGTTAAACTCTATGACAGGAAATACTACCAGATTCGCTGAAAGCCTCTTTGAAAACAAGAGGAAGTTGATCTGGGAAAATAAGGTTCCAGCAACGGAACAAACAAGGAAGAAGATATGTAATATGATACATATCGGAAGATGGGAAGAACAGATATGTTCTTACTGTCAAGAACAAGAGAAAACCCTGTTTGGACAGAGTTTCAAAGTAAAAAAGGACAAACCCGACTACCAGAAGAAAAAGGGAAAAGGGAAGGGTTTTTAGAAAATAAAAACAAAAAATGTAATAAAAGGAAGCGGGTCTAATTAGACTCGATTGTAAACAAGCTGTATTGTATTCCAAACAATGTAATAGAATAGGAATACAGTATAATCAAGCATTGGATGCTAATTCAGACATGGGATAGTGGCAGGATCCGCCAACTTTGAAGAATCAGCATCTGGTCTAAAAGGACAAAAGTGGAGGATCCCTCCACTCATAAAGAGATTCGTTGCCGACGCAAGAAGACAACGAAGGTGGTAGATGCACTTACCAAACGGTAGGTAGGAAATAAAGAAGGTTGGCCCATTCTCTACTAACCAAGTGGAAGGCAAGCTGGCAAGGCAATAATAGACTCCCACAGGAGCAGATTGATGCCTATAAAAGGAGGCCTTCAGCCTCAGAAGAAGATCATCGAAAACACACCATTTCTTCTCCTTTCATAAGTTTTTCGAGAAATCTTCTCTCTAGTCTGTAATAGTTTAGCTTTCAAGTTTTTCTGTTTATGGGGGTTTCCCCTTTTCAAGTTTTAGCCATGATCGGCTAATTCAAGTTTCTCTTCCAATGGCGGAGAAAATTTATATTGTAAAATAGTTTAGTTTATTTTCTTCAATAAACAAGGCTTTTGCTTTCCGACATTCTGTCCAAAGATTTATAATTTTGAGTGAAATTCATCCAGTAGTGAGTCTCTCCGTGATCTCCTTAAAGACGGTGGCCGTTGAGAAGGATTGCGATCTGGGTTCCTCAGGAATTGGTTTTAGAACCATAGACTGCGAACGAGTGGTTGGATCTTTGATTCGTAAAACCTGAACCATATTCCAAGGGAATTTAAGAGACAAAGACGAGGTATGTTTCAAACTCAGTTTTATTTATTTACGGAAGCATGTTGGGCCTGATATTGATCAAAGGGCTATTCCGGATCTAATAAATGTAGAGATTGGAAAAAGGGAAAATTGGCTAATGGCAAGCATGGGTTTTTGGAAATTTTGAAAAGTCAACAAAGATAAAATAATATTTTATCATAAAAAAGGGGTAGTTGGGGATGTTTTATTATGAAAAAGGGTATATGAGGATATTTTGTTATATGATAGGGTAGTTGGGGAAAAAATATAAGGAATAGGGGTAGGTTGGGAGGTGATCTCTATATTAAATATCAAATAACATCAAATATAACATCTAATATAATAGAATATATCAAATGACATTATTAATTAATATGTAATATATATTAAATATCAAATAACATTAGATATAACATCTAATATAATAGAATATCAGATTCAATTTTACTTACCCATTATTTACCACATTAAATATTGTGTGTGTGTGTCAAGTTTCATGTTTTATTAGTCACCTAATTAATAGAATGTCATTTTACGGTGTGAGGTGAATATCAGTCAAGTCTCATGGAATTAAGTAAAAAGTTATAGTTTCTGGTTAAAAAGAAAATGAAATATAATATCAATTTAGGTTGAATTAAAATTTAGTAGAATTAATCAACTTCATTATTTTGTAGCATCAGATTTAGGGATGGTAATGGGCTCGGACAGGACGGATAGTAAAATATCCAGATCCACCCCACCTTGTGCCCCGCCCTGTGATGGGTCATAAATGATTGTCATGTGCCTCGCCCCGTGTTGTTTATATAATTTTTTTAAAATGGTGAAATTATGAAAAAAAAAATTAATGTATTTCAAAAATTTCATATATTGATACATATATTTAAAAATATATAAATAAGTTAATTATAATTATTTTAATTTTATCTTATAAGATTCATTATAAAATAATTTTAATTTATTCGTATAATCACATCTTTAATCATAACAAACACTTCTCAAATAAGATAACATTAAAATGATTATAATTAACTTAAATTTATTTTCCTATGTATATGTATCTTAAATATATGTGTGTGTATATATATATATTAAAATATATATATTTATAGCATATTATATATATACAATACATAGCGGGGCAAAGGACGAGTCGCGGGGCATGAGGAGGACCCAGACCCGCCTCGCCTCGTCTCGCACCAGGCGGGTCCATCCCGTCTCAAATATATCGTATCAAGTTGGGTACCTACGGATAGGATCAAAATTGTCATCCCTAATCAGTTTCAATGCAAATATAAGATATTATACCCTTTTCGAATATAAATGGAGATATATAATTTCTTGAATTGATAACGTTAAATTCATTTTTTTTTGGCCAACCATCTAGAATTATATGTCTTTATCTGGTTCCGACACTATGTTTAATAATAAGGTGAATGTGTTAGTAAAATGAGTAGGTCTTGTGTGAGATTGTTTCACGAATTCCATTTTATAAGATGGGTTGAGTCGGATCGAACATAATAATTAGGTAATATTTTTGTGTGTATTAAGTAATACTTTATATTATATTATGTAGTATATGTGCAAAATATAAAAGTATTACATGATACATAGAAAAATATTACATAATATACATAAAAGTATTATATGATACATAGAAAAGTATTACATAATATATATAAAAGTATTACATGTTGCATGAGGAGAAGAGCATCTGGAAGCATGTTGAATGAGGAGAAGAGTGTTTGGAAGCCCTAGGATCAGCGTATTTTTTAAGACTGGACCCAACCCAATTCAGGTCATATATCCTATAATACAAAAGTATTATCTGATACACATAAAAGTATTACCTAACATATAGAAAAGTATTACGTTATACACAGCAAAAGTTTACATAATTCTTTATTTTCGACCCGATCCGATCCATCTCACAATATGGGATTTGTGAAACCAAAACTTTTCCTAGTAATATAATGTTCAAATATCCATCGTAGACAATTCTTAATATACTCACCGATGACGTGTAATGATATCATCCCCTCATTATATAAAAAATGAATTAATAGATATTTTGAAATTTTGACACATCAATCATAAGTATATTAATATGTATCCACAATGAGTAGGTGAACAAGGCTGTGTGTTAGTAGCAATCTTCATGATTCTACAAATTAAATTATAAAAGATACACTAATGTAAAAAAAAAAAATTACAAAAGATACACTAAATATAATTATTCATAAAAAATGCAAGCTGAAACACATTGTTTTTCTAATCATTTAATTATTAATATTTTGTTTTTTTCAAGTTTTTATTTATGTATTAATTACATTTGTAATTGTATTTATGTATTAACTAATTTATTTATACATAAGTACATATATGATTGTATGAGAGAAATACTAGGAATATATAACACCGAAACAAGTAATACATGTGCAGATCACGCGCCTAAAATGTGGTGGTTTCGTGTTCGCAATCCGTGTCAATCATACAATGGGCGACAGCACCGGAGTTTTGCAATTTATGTCCGCCATCAGCGAATTCGCCCGCGGCGCAGATGCACCATCCGTTACACCGCTGTGGCAAAGACACCTTCTCAACGCTCGAAACCCGCCGCGCGTGACATGCACGCACCCCGAGTACGACGCCGTACACAACACCAGTGGAACCCACCTCCCACCGGGGGACATGGTGGACCGCTCTTTCCTCTTCTGCGCAGCCGACATCTCCGCCCTCCGCAGTATCTTACCACCAGATCTCCGCCGCTGCTCCAGCTTCGAGATCGTGACAGCTTGCGTATGGCGTTGCCGGACTATCGCTCTCTCCCCAAATCCTAACGAAAAGGTGAGAATCTCTTGCGTCGTCAACTTCGGAAAGCGATTCAACCCACCTCTAGTTCCGGAGGGGTACTACGGCAATGTATTTATTCACCCTGCCGCCGTCACCACCGCCGGAACATTATCGGAGAAGCCATTAGAGTACGCGCTGAAGCTCGTGAGGAAGGCGAAATCCGAGGCAACGGAGGAGTACGTAAGGTCTACGGCGGATTTGATGGTAATAAGAGGGCGGCCTATTTTTACGATGGAGGGGAATTATTTGGTGTCGGATATGACAAATATGGGTTTCAGTGAAGTAGACTATGGATGGGGTACGGCGGCGTATGGCGGCGCAGCTAAAGGAGGTATAATTCTAGCTCCGGGCGTAGTAAGTTTCTATTTATCCTTTAAGGATGAGAAGAATGAGAAGGGGATAGTGACTCCCCTCTGCTTGCCGTTGACAGCCATGGAAGTATTTGTGAAGGAGCTTGAGATAATATTGTTGGCTGCTCGAAGAAGCTTCATTTCTAAAGCGTCTACACTGTGATGTTTGAATTTAGTTACTCTTTCAATGTTGTTTTGATATTTTGTACTATTTTAGGTGTTATTATATTATAGTTGTTATTATATTGTAGTCAATGTTGTTTCTATCCATTATAAAAAGAGAAAATAAAGAGTAACTAATTAATAAAAAAAACATAGTTTTATTGAAATTGAAGGTAAAAATGATATAAATGTCCTTAAAATCGAGAAGTTGGAATGGGCCGCTCTCTTACCATCAAATCCACTACAGCTCTTACGTACTCCTCTGTTCCTTCGGATTTGCATTTGAGCAACTGAAGGGGCTTCAGCGCCCCGAGCGAATTCGCTGATGGCAGATATGAATTGAACAATTCCGTCAGATCCTGTCGAACAGAGAAATAGACAAACAAATAACAATGACTTATATCGCAATTTATTCTATTACAAAGTTACAACAACAGAATAATCTTCAAGCATAGTTGAGAAAAACTTCTCTTTTTAAGACGACATACGCCCATAGTAGCTTTAATATTATATGTTGTGTTAATATTTATAATTTGTAATAATATAATAAAGTTGCATAAATTATCATGTTATTCCACAAATTGTCACGTTTTAATAAATCTTTTCTTTTTCTTAGGCTAATTTGATTAAAAAAAAACAACACCCATTATTGTTAATTTTTTTTTAACAATATCCGTTATTGTTAATCTTTCCTATTTCATTGTATTTTCCTTCTCTATTTCTTCATTCATTCATTCTTCGATCTCACTTTCTCACATTGTTACCAATGATTGTATACTCTAATTTTAAGAAAATGTTCAAATGTCCATCGTGGACAACTCTTAATAGGCTCATCGATGACGTGTAATGATTTCATCACCTCGTTATATGAAAATTGAAATTAATGGATATTTTGGATTTTTGACACATCAGTCATGAGTTATGCCACGATGGATAGGTGCGCAGAGCTGTCTAATATTATACTTCAATCATCATAATTTTCTTTCTTCATTATATACACATCTATAAGTTAGTTGCCAGAAATTGATAAGAAATACGTATATGTTAAAAAGGAAGTCTGATGCAATTCCATTAACTATTCTGCATTGAGCTGTTTTTTTTTTTTATCTTTTATTGGAACTATTTATGTGAATGATGATGCGTGTGGAGGACATGGAACAGTTATCATATCTTTTGGTAGAGTAATTGTGATCATAGTTTGTGCTGTGAGTGGTTATATTAGGTTGAAAAGGTATCAATAAATAATACTCTCTGCACCAATTTAAGGTCTTTATATCTCCACAATCAAATTAATTGTGAGAAGTCGAACATATATAATAATGTTGGCAAATGTGGTGCTTTCCTACAATGGTATTTGTCTGCTGATGTTGGTTGGTTTCTCCAACACGATCGTGATCTATATAACATTACAGGCTCATTGGAATTGTTGAGAAGTCGATTACCTACTGATTTTTAAACAAATTACCCCTCTTCTATTTTGATTTTTTTTACCTTAGGACATCGTAAATTGATTTTAGTCGGATCATTTGAATTGGAACTAATTATATGCATACGTATATGTGTGTACGTATGCTGCTGAGTTACCTCGTTGACACTAATTTGCAGATTTATTATGGGTTAGTCCCTGTCCTTTATGTATCCTCTAGAAAAGCACTTAACAAAATGTGAATGCCCTTTATTCCCATGTGCTAGTAGATTAGGTAGTGGCAAGTATTTAGTTATAGTTTAAAAGAGAATTTGACCACTTTGTTACTTGAGAACTTATAATACTAAAGTAACAGAGGTATTAGTAGCCCAGTTATCATACATTAACGTCAGTTCTCATGATTCATCGAACGATAAACATCAGTACACAATTGAGTAAAAAAGTGATCGAAATGGGCTGTAAGAAGTTGCTCTTGATGCCTTGGTTATCCAACAAAGTTATGGAGTATGCTATCTCTTTTTAATTTTCTCTATTTTAAATTTTCATTCACATTTTATACAATGAAAATGAGGATCTATGAGCACTTGTCGAATTTACACGTTTTCAATCTCAGATATAAATGTGAACTTGTACCTTAATTTGTTAGACATATTATTATGTATTTGAAAGCCATGGTCCCCAACTATCCCAAAAGTTGTTCGATCGATTTCCTAATCTTTTTACAAAGAATAAATGATTTAAATTGAGTGAACACTCGATAAAAGGTTGATCTTCAGAGAGAGACGGGGCTAAATGATTTCCCCTATTCATAGAGTTCGGGAACACTTCTTCTAAATTGCAATGAATAATGAGTTGTATCATAGCAACAATTCTGTATATTTTAAACAGTATTGTAGTTTCTAATTCAACTGGTGCTTTCTATGAAAGTTTTCTCGAAGACATTAATAAGATAAAATGCATATGCATGGGGAGAAAGAAGTTCATGATTTCCTCATCGAAGGATCAACCACTTTGTGGATCAATATTTACAAATATTTGTCTTTGATCATCTTGCCAATATTCAAGAATGAGGAGTGTATATACCACACATCAGTTGAGAATCTCACAGGAAGTGGAGGAAGAGATGAGGAGTTGGTTTCAATGTTTATGTGGGTGAAGGTGCGTTGAAACATGTTTCAATGGAATCCAAGGTAAATTATATCATTTTCTAATCACTAAGTATTTTTTATCAAATTGAAACGTTCAAATTTCACTTTATTGAAAGAAATATATTTATGGATTAGACATTGAAAGAAACAATATCTTCACTATAAGAAAGCCCAATTATTGATGCAGGCAAGGTTTTTTATCTACACAATTGTTTCTATACACTAAATGTATAAATTTTAAATTCGTACAACTGGGTTAACCCGACCTGAAAGTGTCTTTCACACATCCCCACGCGCCTCACGCGCCTCCACGCGTTCAAACCCTAACTCAAACCCTAGTTCTGCTATATATTGACATAACCTTTTAGTTTAGCGAACTTAACCTTTTAGTTCTATCCTTATAACCTTTTAGTTATATGCACATAACCTTTTGCAGTGCTGAGTAGTGTAAAAAGTATAAGTTATTTATTGAAAAGATTATGAAATTTGTACATAAAGGTTATAGTATTACAATATAAATGTTATATCATTACAACATAAAGGTTTCAGCTATATTGAATTTTTATAGTGGAAAAACTATAAGTTATTTATTGAAAAGGTTATGAAATCTGTACATAAAAGTTATATTATTACAGCATAAAGATTATATTATTACAACATAAAGATTTTGGCTATATTACATGAATTTTTATAGTGAAAAAAATATAAGTTATGCACTGAAAAAGTTATGAAATCTATACATAAAGGTTACACTATTACAACATAAAGATTATATTATTACAATATAAAGGTTATGACATAAATTATAAAAAAAAAAGAGCGCAAATCCGGGTTAAACCAAACCCAACCCGACTTGCGTGCTAGTTACATAGATCATGACTCATACACTTGATGCACACAAACACAGTTTTTTTATCTATAGAGGAAAGACAACATCAAGCAGAAATAATTGAAATATTCAAGAATACAATCCAGTGACACATTGGAATTTTTCGGTTTTGATGTTATTGGTAAAATTTAGGAAATGATGGAATTTTGTAAAAAAAAATGAAAAATTGGACATAATGTTTTACATAAAATTTTAACTAACCTTAATACATATATTCAATTATAATTTTCAAAAAAATGACATACAATAAAAAAATAGAGACAATAAATTAACTTGCATATAAAAAAATATATTTACATATATTTAATTTAAAATTTCAAACAAAATGACATACAGTAAAACCTCTATAAATTAATAAACTCTCTAAAATAATAAAATCTTTCGGTCCCGACTTGGGTTTTTGTAAAAAATCATCAAATTCGATAAGATAATAAGATAATAATTTTTCGGAAAATCTCTTTATAAATATTAGGTCTCATTAAAACTCTAAATTAATAATTCATAAATATTACAATTATAAATATTATGGTAATTTGCTAAAATATGAATCTATTGTTACTTGATTTTTCTTAAAATTTAAGTGCAACGAATTAATGCAAACATGTATATTTAAGTAATTCTAATGAATTGATACATGCGTCCATGAATATAATAGTTAATTGTATACAATTAATTAATATTATATATGAATATATTTAATTAGTAACAAAGAATTGGTTGTTGTATGAATATAATCAATGTTTCATGTATATGAGTTCATTTATTTTCAATACATATGTACTAAATTTGTTGAATTTAAAAAGTCTCTCTTTTAATTAATAAAATATTAATTTATAGATATATTAATATCTCTCTAAATTAATAAAATTTCACGATCCCAAAGTTATTAATTTATAAAGGTTTTAATGTATTTACAATAAATTTGGAGAAAATAATTTACATAAACATTTGACATGAATATTTTGTTACATTAGTAAATTAAGTGATAAGTGTTCAAATTACCACAATTGATATAGTAAATGTACTTTTCTACCACAATGCATATAAGATGTATGTTTTCTACCCTAAAGTACAAATTGACTCACTTGAACCCACATGAATTGACATTACAAGTACAAGTCAAATTTGATTCCCATTTTAATTCACATGCATGTTAAAGAAAGATTAAAGTTGTTTGGCATTTTGTGTCATATGTAGTAACTTTTCCTACCCTAATTCTTAATAGCCGTGTACAAGCATTCAAAAAAATTTACTGCACATCTACCTCCCTCAAACTAAACGGCAATTTGGTGAAGAAGCTTGAAGAGGTTTTTGAGTTCAAAAATCACCCAAATTTCTTGAAGATTAGCACACATTGTACGGGTTAGTAAACGACAATTATTTCTATCTTTTTTTTTTTTACCAAAGTTTTGCAATTTATTCATTAAATTAGAGCTGCAATTGTGATGTATTTTTCTGCAATTTTTGTGAAAAATTAGGGCTGCAAGTTTATGAATGAAAATGTAGTTTACAGTTTAGGGTTTTGTTGGTAGAAAATGTCGTTTACGTACTCAATGTATAAGACAATTATGCTGAAAAAATCCTAATTAGCCCTAAAATGTGGAATAATATGATTGAAAATGAAAAATAGTGCTGCACGGCAATTTTAGGAAAAAAAATGGGGGGTACACGGCAATTTTTCAAAATTGCCGTGTACCTCCTAAAACTTCGATGTTTTGCAAAAACACCCCATTTTAGGGTTAAATGGCAATTATATGGGTTACACGGTAATTTTGGTTAATTGCCGTGTATCCCCTATAATTGTCGTTTAACACTAAAACGGGTGTTTTTTGCAAAAAATCAAAGTTTTAGGGTTAAACGGCAATTATAGGGGTTACACGGCAATTTTTAACCCTAAAACAGGGTGTTTTTTTGCAAAAAATCGATGTTTTAGGATTACACGGCAATTATAGGGGGTACACGATAATTTTGAAAATGGCGTTGACCGTTTTCAAATACTCCAGCGATGCGAGCACCATCACGGCTGAGATATGCTCGATTAAATTGTTTCTACGTTTGGACCTTACAGTTTTTATTTATTTTTGGATTCCTCGGAAAATGATTGAAATGTTGCATTTGATGACATTTTTTTGAGTTTTACTGCGTTACTTATTTTGCGAATTTTTCTTTTGATCACATAATTGAATCAACATTTTCGACATTAAACAATAAAGTAATAGTGTGACTTATTATTCCGAATTCTATAACAAATTATATCAATTGCCGTACATGTGGCACTTTCTTCTGGTATGACTGTCTGATCCACACAATGAGCATTGTTTCTTTTTTCTCTGCTTGGTGCATCCATCAGTTAGGATCTCATCTCCTTCACCATTTCATCATCAATCTCGTTTCGCTCAACAGGGGATACGTATTCGGTACATGTAGCTCTGTTGTGGCCAGTGCCATCACAACGACCACATGTTCCAATAGCTCGTTGAGTTCCAAACCTAGGTATTCGACTTCTTCTCTGGCCGATCAGCTTGTCTTGGTCGATCAGGTGCAAGACAAAATACGCTTCGAATCTCATCAGATACGACCCAATCTTGTGGATCGGGTACAGGGCAAACCTCACCAGCCCACATTCCTCTTAATGACTATGTGGTGTAGTATAAGCCAACGTAAGACGTCACTGCTTCCTTCGCAAAACTACAGGATATGGAAAAAGAAATTAGATTTAGGTAATGACCAAGTTAAATTAATACAGACATTTATTCTGACAATATTGAAGCTTACCTGATTGCTGCACATGCATGGGCGCACGGGATTAAGGCACTTTGAAAAACTGAACACGTACATGTTTGATGATTGAACTCAACAACATAAATTTTTCTTCCATCGACCACTTTGAACTTGTATTGCTCAAGCTTATCAACATGCATTTGTCGTTCATGTCGCACGTCGTCAACTAATCTATCATGTGCGGCCTTTGTCAGCTCGTTTTCCCTTTCCTCAGCGTTTGTCCTCCTCTCAACAAGCCACTTTTCTTGAATTCGTCTCGCACACTCCAAAAAGAAACACACTGGTAGCTTTCGTGCCCAAAAGAGACGAGCATTCCATGTCTCAGCAGCATTAGAGGTCATGAAGTTAAATCTTCGGACGGGACATTTAACACGAGACCATCTCTCGGCTTTTGCTTTGCTCAATGTATCCAGTGCTCCTTGAATATTTGCTTCTACAAGCAACGTCATGTACCTGAATCACACAATATGTTAGATAACATTAAACTGAGAAAATAAATAAGTACATTTTTGTAAGTAACAGACCTCTCGAAAAGCCCACCGTCGTAACAATATGCCGCCTTTTTTAAAATCCCCACGAGATGTGAACCATGCTTCGCGAGATTTTGTTGAAGGTGGAAACAACATAAATCGTGAGTAGCATCTGGATAAACTCTACTGATGGCATTTGTGATGTTTTTATGCTGATCGAATACGATAAGCAGCTCATTTGGGCATCCAAAGACATTTCGAACATGACCCAAAAACCATGTCCACGATTCATCATTCTCTATATCTCCTATCCCAACTGCCAACGGGAAAATCTGATCGTTTCCATCCTTCGTCACAGCCACAAATCTAATTTTCTTATATTGACCTTTCAAGTGACAACCATCAACCACTATAACAGGTCGTGAATATCGACGAAATCTATTAATGGAGGCGGCCAGAGCAAAACACACATATTTGAATTTTCCATTACTGTAAGTTTCCAAAGCAGTGTAAGATCCAGGATTGGTTTCTTTCAAGACCTCTAAGTAGGATGGAAGTATAGAAAAATGAGTTCTTCAGATCACCATATGCAAGCTGCATTGCACGACGTTTTGCCGTTAATGTAAACTTGTAAGTGAGCTGTAAACCATACCGATGGTTCATTTCCTCGATGATGCCCCGAGGATTGAGCACCGAATTATCATTTCCTAGCCTATCAGCGTAGTACTCACCGATCAAAACAGATGAAAGTCATCGAGGAGCAGATGTGTCAAGATCATAGTTACAACTGTGAGGCAATTGAATTGTGGAGATCTTCCAAATTCCATATTTCTACTGGCCATGGAGCTTGAATGGACAATCTTTTTGCTTGCATTTAACATACCATCTCGTTTTGTCTGACTTTTCCACTCTATATTCAACTCGATTCCAAGTGGTAAAACCCGACAGCGCTTTGCAGTTCAGCTTTAGAGGAAAAAGTGGCACCTTTTTGCAGTCCGCTCGGCTCTGGGTTGTTATTGTCCAAATCTAAAGAACAGGGCGGCTCGAATGCTGGTATCTCGGGGATATTCCATTCAAATCTCAATATGTATGTTAGAAAATTCTGATAGGCCTCTCGTTGCTCCTGATCCAAAACGATCTCATCTTCTTCGTTCATCTCGAAGTCACTGATTATCTCGTCCGGTTCTGCCGTCTCATGTTCGTCTCCGGTATTAGAACCTACAAGAAGGTAGAATTAAACAATTATTCAATAATTTCATGTGTATGATAAATTCATATGTGTCAACAATATTTATATTTAAAATTACCTGCCCATTGGTGCCGATCCTCAGGCCATTTTTATTCTCGTTCATGATCATACGTGTATGCACCTTATTTGGGAGGACCTTCAACGTTTTCAGTGTAAGATGTCGGAGGCACGTTTAAGTTTAAAAAGTTGAATCCATCATAGTTTACCCGACCACTTTCCGATGGCCAAGGTGACCACGTTTCAGCTGAAGTTGTACCTTTTGACGGGCCTCCCATCCAATTCTCATCGAACATTGATTTACCGTAGGTCTCCTCATTCTGATTACGTATACCTCATTTTGCATAAAATGTCTCGTCATTTTACAACCCAATGAGAACATTTGAATTCTCCAAATTGAATGTCGTATGTGCGTTCGATTTCGGCACATTTAACACATCATATATGTCCCAACAAAAACTTTGACGGGCCGATTCAAATCCTTCATCAATGGTATTATTTTGCTCTGAATAAGAGGATTCTACATTACGGTGCTTGGTCGAAAAAACACCAGGGCTGTTATTATCAGTTGTACTTGACACAACAGGATCGAATACTCCAACATTCATCCTTCGAAGGGAGACAAAAACAATAAGATCGTCTTCAAATATGCACAAAATTTGTTCCAAATCATAGTCATTCTTTATTTTGATCTTTCTCACTATTTCCTTTATCTCCACTAATGAGTGAATCACATATCCCTAACAATTCATGTCTACACGTACAACTCTATTAACACCGTTTAGTAAATCAAAATATGTGATTCTTTGAAGATAAATCACCTCTCGATAACCATTTACGTACTCTAAGCCTTGTCAATAACTCCAAACCAAACATTAACAACTCTCAAACTCATCTTGTTCTTCACAATTTGAATCTAAGAAAATAAAATCGTCAGTATGCAGTGCAAAATTATTTCAAACGCGGAAATGCAATCGAAGATATAAATTGCTTAATTATAATTTAGAGCAACTCTTAAAAAAATGTTAACAACATATTTAGTGAAAGTGTGATTGTTTCAGTGAAAGTGTGGTTGTTTTAGTGTTGTCTATTGCTTAATTATTCTAAACACCAATTATTCTATTGTTTAATTCTACATTTTCGTAAAAATTTGTCGTTTTTGGCCTTTTACATTAATTTGGGGGTAAACGATAATTTAAACCAAAAAAATAGGGTTAAACGGCAACTTTTTAAAATTGCCGTTTAACCCCCAAAATTTTCAGAAATTTCCGTTTAGGCCCAAATTAGGATTTTCATCCTTTTTCCCCACTAATGCATGGTTACACGGCAATTTAAAAAAAAATTAAGGGGTAAACGACAATTATTGTAAATTTCTGTTTACTCCTTAATTTTTTTTAAAAAATTGCCTTTAATCCTTACATTTCCATTTTCAATCTATTTTGCCCCTATATAGGGGTAAACGGCAACTTTAATACAATTTGAGGGGTAAAAGGCAATTATTGTGAAATTGTCGCTTATCCCTAAAAAAAATTTAAAAATTGCCGTTTAGCCCCAAATTAAGATTTTCAAATATATTTATCCACATTCTACAGCTAAAGGGCAATTTTGGCATAATTGTCTTATAAATTGATTAAGTGAACGGAAATTTCTACCAACAATATGCACAACTATAAACATATAATTTACTAAATAATTGTGAGGGAAAAAAAATTACCTCAAATCTGTGTTTGTTCACGATAATTTCTTTTTACAAACGCAAGATAATTTCACTTGTATGTTGAAATGAAAAATTAAAGCAATTCAAGTAAAAATGCATTAAAAAGAACAAAAACATACACTATTCACAAGTCAATCGGTCAATGATGCACAAGTACAAATCATCAATCAACCATGGTCCACATTCACTATTCACATCACCAAAAGTAAAAAAAAAAGGATAAAAAACAACTAAATTTATAATTTTGTGGTAAAAAAGTTTCATTTTATATGAATTGTGGTAAAAAAAGGTATGCCACTATATAAATTGGGGTATTTTTGGCCCTTGACCCTTATTACTAATGCTGAAATAAACATCTATGAATTTCAAATGAATAAAAAAAAACATGTTATCTTGATCTAAATAATATTATCGTAAACTACCAGAGTTGTTTCAAAACAAAAAATCTATTTGCTAGATGCTATGTATGTAGGCTAGTTGTTTCAAACAAAAAATCTATTTGCTAGATGCCTTTTGCAGATGTATGTAGACTAGTTCTTTCAAACAAAAAATCTATTTGCTAGATGCTTTTTGCAGATGGATGTAGACTAAGTTGTTTCAAACAAAAAATCTATTTGCTAGATGCTTTTTGTTGCTGCTAGACTGCTAGTGCTGGTGCTATTATTATTATTATTATTATTATTATTATTAAACACATGTTTTAGTAATTTCAAATAAGTTACAAATTTTTAAATAAATATTTCTAGGTTTTTAAATTTTACTAAATCAGTATTATAAAATTTATTTGTTAAATTTAAAATTTGAAAATTAGTTTTCTTAATATAATAATAATGAAAAAATACTTAATTTTAGCACTTTTTTCTAGAATTTGTTTTCTTCATTTAGATAATTTTAATAATTTCATGATTTTTTAAATAAATTTTCAGATTTAATATTATTTTATTAAATAAGTATTTTAATTACTTCAGAATTTTCAACCATGATTTTCATAATAATAATAATAATAATTATTATTATTATTAATTCATTATTTTTAGTGAAATTTATTATTTTTTGTCTTTCTTTTCAAACGACATGATAATTGTGTGATTCAAAACTATGTGCCAAAATATTACAGCTGGCAATTTGGCCCTCTTGTGTTTTTTCATGAATCATCATCCAAGAATAGTGTGGGGAAAGCAAAATCATTCCATATTGAGAAAAGCACAATCTTCTAGTGCCTTCAAGGAAACCCATCGCTATCAAACCCAGACATGTGTATACATATACATAATAACACACACACACACACACACACACATATATATATATATATATATATATATACCTATCAGTATCCAAAATCAAGATTAAAGAAAACCAGTTTAAAATAAGATTGAAACACGACAGAGAGAAATTAAATATCAGGAAATGGCAGCAAAAACAATTGGGATTGGAATGGATTATTCAGCAGCAAGCAAATCAGCATTGAAGTGGGCAATCAATAATATGATTGGAGAGGGTGATAGCATTATTATAATCCATGTTGCTTCCCCAAAATCAGATCCTACCAATAAGCTGCTTTTTCAAGATACTGGCTCACGTATCTATATTAATTACCCACTCTCTTTAGTTCTTTAATCCATTTATTTTATTCAGTTTTTGGGTTATGTTTGTGTGATGGATTTTTTATGCAACTTAATTGATGCCTTTTTTTTTCCCTCCCTTTTTGCCTGAATTTTCAGCGTTGATACCATTGGAAGAATTTAGAGAAATTAATGTATCCAAACACTATGGACTTACCCCTGATACTGAGGTTCTTGATATGCTTGATACTCTCTCCAGGACCAAACGAGTACTCTCTCTCTCTCTCTCTCTCTCTCTCTCTCTCTCTCTCTCAGTATTCTCTCTCCACCATGTATATGCATGTATTTAAACTTATTTGAATGTTGGCTAATTCGAGCTAGGGCTTACATTTTATATTATATTGAGTTCAAACGAGTTTTCAAGAAACTTTGTTTCTATCTTAAATATGATTAATTGTGCTTATAAAGAACTATTTTATGCAAGCATATTTCAGTTTCCTACTTAAGAAAAAGTATATTTATATATGTTCATTCATGGAGTTTTATCAAATTGAGGTTAAATGAATTTGAAATAAAGAAAGATTGCTGGTAATATATATGTATATATATAGGTGAAGGTGGTGGCAAAGGTGTATTGGGGAGATCCAAAGGAAAAGTTGTGTGATGCTGTGGACCAACTCAAGCTTAATACTCTTGTTGTGGGAAGCAGGGGCTTAGGTACCATTAAGAGGTAATTTCTTTTTCTAATTATGCTCATTTTTCTTTAATTCATTAGTTTTTTTTCTCATGGTTAATATATCCTTGGACCTTGGTAAATATAATATTGGCTCTTATAATATGTGTCTATTATTGATGAATCATAAAATTAATTTAATTATTAATTTCTTATCACATAATAATACAATATAATATATATGATTAAAAAAATAAGTATAATATATTAATCTACATAATTACTAGCTATAATCATATTTTGTGGTCATCTTTATCACTAAATATTCACTATACAATCTCAGTCCCTATCCTTTTCACTTTAGAATAAGTAGTCCTTGTAAAGTTTAAATTCAATATCTAGATTAGTGCTAACGGGTTTAATTAGGATCTGTTTCAATTAAGAATGATATATGAGGTAATTAACCCTCACAAAAAGAAATGTATATTAGTGCTAAATTTGAATATGGATTAACTTGAGGGCCTGTGAGTAAATTAGAGGGGAAGATGTACCAAAATTCGATTAGCTATTCCAGAATAATTTATTATAAAATAAAAATAATGCAATTCCCAACTTAACTATTATTCGAAATAACGTACAATTTTATTTATTTTTTATTTAAAATTTTAATTCAATTTGTAAGGGTCCTCCCAATTACTTCGTATCATATAATTCTAAGATTTGGACCCTTCAAACCAAATCATTTCACTTTACGTGTATAGATGTCCAAAATTGAATTAAATTATACATGCTTATAATTATTGGTTTCGATGGACTCTTGTGGATCCAATTTTATGAAATAAGTAAAACACAAAATCCACGAATGAATTTATAAGGATGTGATTGTTTTGTTGGTAGTGGGGCATTATTTTATAATTAAAATCCATAAAATTGCCTCATATAATTGTAATTTTGTACATGAGAATATTTATTGTTACAATTAATTGAAAAAAAAATGGTATTTTTTGTTTGATATATTTAATCAAGTAGTGTTACGATGACAATGGATAGGGTGTTACTTGGAAGCGTGAGCAACTACATGGTCCAAAATGCAGCTTGTCCAGTCACGGTTGTCAAAGGACAGTCTCCAAGGCTTAAGGCTTAGAATTTTGGCTTTATAATATTTATTATTTAGCATAGGCTAATAAATATTTGTGTAATTTATTGTGTGCTTTTCAATTTATGTATCATGAATTATTCCTTTTTTTTTTTTTTTTCTGGTGCGTGTATTGCAATTAAAACTATGGATTTGCATGTGTACAGTCTTGAATCTTTATTTCTAAATTCGAATTCGTTTCCAGCTTATCATTTTTAACAATTTTTTTTTAAATTTTATGTATTTGTGATTTTTAGCGTTTCATTCTAAAATCTAAATAATTATTTTTGCCTTCATTCACAAACAATTTCCCCTGTAATGTCTTTCTTCAAAAAAAAAAAAATAATAATAAATAAATAAATAAAGGACCTCGTATAAGTAATCTCAAAAAAAATAAAAAAATAACTCTCTCATGTTACATATTCTACTGCATTTATGTCCTGAATCAAGTATCTAGTGTTATGGAGCCAACTTCTTTTGCTGAGCTTCTTCTCATCTGTAATGAACAGTTGGTATAACAAAACTATACGAAAAGTGGAGATGGAAAATGAGTGAAGATGAATCAAAGATCAGTTCATACATAAATCCTGAAAAGCTGAATAAGAATTATGTGTTCTTAAGCAGTCACACAAACAGGTGTCTGGATAAGAATTATGTGCTCTCAACGAGTTTGGGGGAGTGGAAGGGAAGAAACAATAAAGACTAGAAAACTTGCGTGACTTGGATCTGAGTTACAAGGCTCGTGGTCAAAACAAGTACCATGTTTGACAGTTGTTAAAAATGTAAATAGACACTTCTAAGAATGCAAAACATACTCCCAAACAGGTACCCTTGGGAGCATCTTGCATGCTGAGTTTCCTCATCAGGAGAATTTTGTTTTGCTTGCTCAACTTGCAAGCAACAGAAATGGGTAATTTACTGCTTTCTCAACCATGGTAACATATATCAGTCCTTGATTTCATGGTTATGTAACAAATTAATATTGACAGTAACATGTTAACAGTTAAAAAAAGGAAAAAAGCGATGTTAACATCTGTTTCATGTTCTGTTTTTTCCACCTCTTATGGTATGTCATCTTCAAACCAGAACTTCAATGGAACAGAATTTTGAGTTTGAGATGGAGATGCCTCCATAATGTCTTCTTCTTCACTTTCCAAATGAATGCAATTTTGTTACATATAAAAGCTGCCTTTTAGCTACATACATTGTCTCATCTTTTATTTCTCTGTCTTTTCATCTTTTATTTCCCTGCTTCAGTCCTGCAAAATTTCCCAATTTTATTGCTTGTCTGTATATCTTTTTCTGCTTGATTTCCTGCAAAATTTCCCAAAACTTTATTACTTATTTGATGTAATTTCATTCATCCAAGCGGGTAAATTCTCGATGGATCTGGATAGTCTGCTCAAGAAAAATAGACCAATTGGGCCATGAATATATTTATCGAGAACCACTATCATTGGCTTGCTTGAACAATTAACATGAAGCAAATGTTGAGATTGTGGGTTATATCATTTTTATTTTTTAATGTGGATAGAGAGGTGTGTTGGTGTGACAAGAGTTGATAGGTTTATAAACTTTAAGGTAGAATACATTTTTTATTCAAAACATTCATAGATAAGACAAGGTTGAATTATTTAAAGGAAAGTAAGAAGACTTTACATAGTCGAGAACATTATTAATTTGTATTAAACTGCATAATCAAGGATACAGATTAGTTTTTCAACAGTACAAAAATTAAATAGAAATCGATACAAAGTAAATACGCAACCTTATCAATCGGTCACAATAGACAATAATCACTTAATTAGTTGAGCTACAAAATCCCAAAATTGCTTTAATCAACAAATTAGTAGATATTAATCTTGAATAATCAACTTAACACACTCCATTAGTCTTCTTCCTTTCAGCCACAAATTTCTTCCAAGTGTCTGTGATTTCCCTCTGCACCTGAATTGCAGTTTTCTTGACAACAGCAGGGTAGTGGTGGTGGTTCTCCTCCACCGCCGCTACTTTGACAGCAGCGGCAGTCAGCTTCTCGGTAACCCTAGATGGTAGCAAGTCGAGCTCGTGCATAACTTTTTCGATATCCATGACAAGCCTCCCTGCTAGGGTTCTCGAAAAGTCCTCCCGAATCACAACGCGCAGCACTGTGACATGCTGCGCGTTGGGTGGCATTGTGTAAGCGGGCACAATCCACCCAAAGCGTCGAAGCATTTCAGAGATTTCGAACTCGTTGTGACAGCTGTGGTCCTTGAGGCTGAACGCCACCAAGGGCACACCGTTGTCTTTCGAGACGATGTTGAACCGGCCGGTTCGCTCTAGGCCTTCCTTTAGTACCATTGCGTTTTCTTGACAGTTTTCCATGATATTACGGTATCCCTGCATGCATATGATTAATTACATCAACATGTACAAATTTTTAAAAGATGATGTGTTTTATAACTTGTACAATTTTAATGTGTGTAGATTTAATATTTGTGCTGATTTTGAAATTTACCTCGCTGCCTAATCGAATAAGTTGGTAATATTGTGCAATTACTTGACTAGAACCTGCAAGATTTTGAAAAGTAATGTGTTAGATGGAGTATGATATAGCATTAGGAATATAAGTACTACTCAGATTCATTCAATTAATACCATCTCGTGTTTTATTTCTATCATTAAAATATAATAGAGAATCAAGAATTTATGTGATACATATATAATTAGTTAAATTCAACCTCTCATCTTGAAAACAGTCCAATAATTAACTAAAATAGAGAAAATTCAAACTGGGGGAATCTGATTTAGAATTTGAAAAATAATCGTAAATAGTTAAAAACCCACAAACAAATTTTAAAGCAGAAAAATTAATTGGTAAAAAGAGGAATTGAAGTCATTATATACCTTTAGAAAAATTGAGAGTGAAAGTAGGTTGATCAGCACCAAGGTAGTTAATATGGAAAATAAGTTCTTCAGGCAAATCCTCTTTGTTCCTCCAAACAGCCCATCCAATGCCAGCATAAACAAGCCCATATTTATGCCCACTCACGTTAATGCTCTTCACCAATGGCAACCTAAAATCCCACTCCAATTCTGGGTATAAAAATGGAGCAATAAATCCACCACTGGCTGCATCCACATGAATTGGTGTATCCCATCTGCACATAAAAAAATAGAAAACAAATTGATTAATGTCTTTCTTTTTTAGATAGCTTAAATTGTTGTTCGAAAAGTTTTCTAGTCTTTATTCTCTATTCTTCCACTCCTTCCAGCTCATAAAAAAAAAAAAAAAAAGCTTAAATTGCTTACCCTGTCTCTTTATTCTTTTCGACTAATAGGTCGTTCAAACGCTTAACATCTTCGAACTCTCCATTTAGGGTGGACCCCAGAATGGCGGCTACGCAGATGGTGTTCTCGTCCACCATCTCGACCGCCTGGTCGGGGTCCATGACGTAGTACCCGTCTCTAAGCTTGACTTCTTTGAGCTCGACTTCGAAGTAACGAGCAAATTTCTCCCAGCATACTTGGACATTGGCACCGGTGACAATGTTGGGCTTGTCGTAGGGTTTTCCGAGTGCTTTCATCTTGTTCTGCCATTTTCTCTTGAATGCTAACCCGGCCAGCATTATTGCTTCCGATGAACCCACCGTGCCGACGCCCACCGCCGCCTCCCCTTCGCCTAGTGGCGCGTTGAAGAGATGCGCGATCATGTTCACACAGCGATTCTGCTTTCATATATGTTAACCGTTAGCTAATATCCTTGATTTGTTCATCATTTCGACTTAATATATTATGATATATTCCCAAGAAAATGATTCTTCTGATTATTTATATTCATCAAATAAAAATATAATGTACGTTATTATGACTAATTTTAAGGAAATCGATTCATTTAAGCTATGTGTATTACACGAATTTAAATGAATTGAATTTCAGTAAAATTAAAACAAATTAAATATTATTTATATTGAAAAAAAAAAGATATTTATAATTTTTTGTTATAGCTATTATCTGAACTAATATTAAATATAATGTAAATTTGATTAAATATTATTTAACTACTGGAATAAACAATTCCTAGTATGTGTGAATAAATAATATTTTATACATATTAACATATTTTTTAAAATTTTATTTGTTGATTCTAAAATTTTAAATTTAATATTGTAACTTTAAGTCATTTATTTTATTGTTGATTTTTTTAGAGAAAAATAACTTTAAAATTTTTAAACATTTTCATCATATATTTAGTTTATATTTTTATTAGTACATTTTATCAAAATTTATCTAAATTTTAAAATATTTTATATTGATAGTCTAATTTTTTTTCCTTATATTTCTTATATTAAAAGTCATTTAATAGTCCACTATTTTATAATCATCATTGTCTATTTTCAATGTATATTTAAAATTTTAAAAATAAAAATAATATTCAAGGTGAGACAACTTTTATATATAAAATAAATATATGTATAATATGGTTAGGCTAGTTGAATTTTTTTTCCCTACTCTTAATTATATTACTTAATTGCATTTTGACCATGCGAATTAACGATAAGATAAATAATTTCACAATTATGTACCTATGTTTAGACATTGAATGACGTGGAGACGAAAAAGAGAAATTTATCAAAATTCAAAACATAATAAAATTTAAAAATTACATTTTTTTAAGTTTAAAAAATATTTTATATTATAAATGCAAAGAAATTAAATGATTATTTGTCATTATATTATTACTATCAAGAACAAGATACGTAGAAAAATATTAGACGACTGGTATGACGTTATAGAGATAATTAATATATTTATTTTCTATAGAAAAGTCTTTACTAAACTCTATGAATAATGGGTCTCTATTGGCCACCATTACTACACTGTCCCCACATAGTTAGACTTTGAGATTTGATACCTTCATTGATTGCTAAAAACGCAATGTTTGCTTTTCTTATTTCTGACTTTTTAAAGAAATCATGAAAGTAGAATTTGTCCTGAAATTATTCTTAAAAACAGCTGATTATAATCTTTTACCAAACGTTAAAATACAATAAAAATGGTATTTTCAGTCATATGTATAATGTACTATACTCTTTTTTTAGACCACGATCCAATTAAGTATTTTTTAATAAAAATAAAGAAGAAATAAAAAAGACTTGCCTGTAACTCAGTAGTAACAGGGTACTCATCCATGTCAACATAGTTTTTGTTAATGGCAGCCATAATAAGCTTATCACACTCTGGCTCCATCCATGTTGTTACAAATGATGCCAAGTTCAACCTTGGATTCCCATCCAACATAAGTTCATCATTTATGATCTGGAATGCTGCTTCCTTCGGGATCGAATTCTCCGGTATCTTAAACCTAATACACATTGGTTTGTACAATAAATTCATCAGATAATGATAACAGTTATCAAAATCACGAATGTATTAGTTCGTTATAGTCGGTGCCCAAAAATTACAAAGAAAACAAATGTAGAGTACTTACCTAGGAAGGGAGTCACGGACATAACGAGAAGCGAAAGTCGAGTGGACGGAGACGTCGGATTGGGAGGCGGTTTTTGAGAGAACCATAGTGATTGGAGATTTGTAAGAGTTGAGAGATAAATTGGGTTAAAGAATATGATCAAAGTAGTGAAGGGAAGATATTTTCTTTTTCTCTTGGAAGTTTTTGAATGATATTAGAAGTTGTGGGGCTTGAATATTTATAGTAAGAGAAGTGAACCAATTGGGGGAGAGGGGGGGGGGGGTTCCTAGAATTATATCGTTTACTATTCAAATTCGTTTTGCTAATATGTCAATTTCAGTAGGTATGTAGAAAAGGTAACATGGTTAGGCTGCTCCGTAATTATTGGTCAATTTATTTAATTTGTGCAATTATGATTTTCTTTTATTAAATTATTAATTTTTATCATATTCAAACAAATATTGAATGAATTGGTCGTAAATTTTGAGATATTCCTATTTTGTTCTTATTAATTTGTTGTCCAACTTTTTGTCCATTTATATGAAACTATAAAATGTACTTTTTTATTGTTTTTTAGTACACCACAACATAAAAAAATATATATATAATGTTATTTTTGGAGTGGTCCCACTTTATATGGGAATTCAAGTCAAAGCATGTGTTCTTTCCGACAGATGCGTGTTTAGCTCCAAAAAAATACAATTGGCCAGAAAACGCGTTTATTTAAAATGAAAATTTCTTTCAGGAATTGAGAAAATAAGACCGGTTAAACAGAATTCTTCTTTCTTACTTTTACATGTTCTATTGCATCCTTCTACAAAATTCTAAATTCTCTACGTTTAATGTCATTACATTTCAAAATGTATCATTTATGTATACAATGACGTAATAATGTCGGAAAAAATAACATAGTATTCATAACAAACATTTATTATATAAAATATATAGGTTGAGATATCGTGCATCTCTAGGGTAACATAATCCTAGACTACTGAATCGAGTTTATGTATTTAGGATCTAATTCATCCTATCGTTTTGGTGATATATACATTTAATGAATTAAATTTAGAGAACTTATTCTAGATTATTCAATTGAATATGGTTAATTAGTGATCTTATCCTAATTTAACTAATTTTAAGAGATGATTCACTTTAACAGAGTTTGTTGTTGGATTAAGGGTGATAATTTCATGAGAATTTGAAAGAGGGGTGTTACATTGATTAGAGAATAATTGATAATGAGAGATAACTGAACTGTTAATTGAAATATTTTCTTCTATCGATTTATTATTATTTAATTGCTTTTATTGATAGTTTATCAATTTGAAAACCCCATAACTTATATTTCATTCAATTAAACATAATGCTTAATTAATTGTTCACTCTTCGTGGGATCGACTCCAACTTACCTAGCTACTAGTTAGAAAGATTATGAAGAAAAATAATTAATTTTATCATGTCACGACAGCGCATTCATTAACTTAATGTAATACTATTAGGAGATAGAACAAATACATTTAATAATTTCATTTAATATTTTTTATTAATGAATTAGTTACTACAAAAGAAACAACTTTACATATCAACTAATCAAGACCTATAACAATAAAAGATAATACGTTTAATAGTTGTAAGAATATATATTCAATAAAAATATTGTTATCATCTCAAAATCACCAAACATATGAAACATAAACATTGTTATCAACCCCAATTCCCATAACAAAAAAACTAAAAAAAATTGTTTCAATCCAATTATATACAGACATAGAAACTGAAACATTGTCTATAACCATCACATCATCGATCTCTTTGAACGTGTCTTATATCTCGTTTAAATCACCATTATTTTCTTCTTCAAACCCGTATTTTTATCTGTTGCTTCATTCTTCTTCACTTCGACTATCTTCAATTTCAATTAAGGCTTGCATTGATAAAAATCGAATATTTTTTCCAACACATTCTTTCTCACCTCATTAATGTTTTGATAAGACAAGTGTTGCACATATTTTAGCTTTGAAAGCTTGTCTTATACCAGCCTGAAAAAAATGAAAAAACATGATATAATCAGTCTTATATAAATAAATAAATTAAAATATAGAAAAAAAATTCAAAATACCTTCAATAAATTTATATATATAAAAGTTGGGTTTGGCTCTCTTAAATGTTGACAAGTGGCACTCTCCAAAGATACCACCTTAACTTTCCCAAATTCTTTAAATAATAATCTATATATATAAAAGTGTGTCAATTATCATATAAAGTAATAACCATCAAAAGATACATGTTTTGCTCAAGTTACTTCATTTAATTCAAATTTTGTTATATTTCTTCATTTCACTCCATTTAAACTTATGTTAAGTAAAAGTTAAGCATAAAAAATGTATGGAATTAATTGGAAATTAAAAATGCATAGACACATACATCAATAATAAATGAAAAAAGAAATCCATAAATATATATTACAATTATGAAATTTTGAAAAATAATTCATCACCCAAAGTAAAATATGATATTTATTTAACTACAGTAAAATAAAAAACAAACTTTTAAGAAGTTATCTAATAAAAATAAATATTTCTGAAATAATTTTTTTTACGTATATCTTAAAATGAATTAATAAAATTTAAATGTGGTTTAAACTCTACATATTAACGCACAGATTATGGTATCACATACCTAATTATAACTTGTAACTTATTAATAAATCTAAACCCAAATTTTAGATTTATTTGGATACATTAAATAATACATTAAGTTTAATTTTACTCCCAATTTTTTCAAATTTGAATTTCACAATGCACGATGTTTTTAGACTTGTTATCACATTATTTTAACTTTCATTCAGATTTAATCCTTTCAAAGTAAGAAGAAAATTATATGAAGACAAAACAATAGGAGTAAATTAAAAATAGCAAAACCAATTAAATTGAAAATACATAATTAATTTATCATTTGAAGGTATTGGAAAATTATTTATTATACAATAAATATTTTCAAAGCCATGCGTATGTGTCTTCATTGAATATTAAGAGTATCTATAGCTAAACATATCAAAATATAATTTTTAACAATTACATAACTTAGTATTATGTGATCACACTTCGGTATGAATATTGTGAATTGGAAGATGAAATTAACCAACACATCTTTGGTTTTCAACATTTTTATATTTATATAAATATTATGATGTTCTTCTACTCTTTTTGGATTTAAAGTTCAAATTTAATTATATTAAAAGATCAATATATGGACAATTTATAGGGATTTAAATGGTAATTTTAAAATTATAAGGTTTACATGTGTTGGGTCGTATTGTTGCTCAATTGTATCTTGCACAGATAAATGAAATGTGAGGGTAGACAGATTAAGATATGACACTCATGGATGGACCACGGATGAAAAAAAATATATTCTCTTCTAAAATGTAATGTGTATTTGTAATTGTACCAAATAAATTCATTGATTAATATTGAATATATGATTTGGCATCTTCAACATTGTGGGATAACATCATCAAATTTACCTATATTAAGTAACAACAACAATATCATCATAGACAATAATTACTTTCTCCACAATATACAGATTAATTTAGTAATGAGAAAAAAAAATTAATCTTATGGAAGTGTGCAAACTTTAACCATGATGTAAAAAGGGAAGAGAAATGGATACCTAATAGGAAAGAAACTAAAACATACTCATCACAAAAGGTACGACGGGAGCAAAACATAAAAAAATTACTCATTACTTTTGCAAGATATTTATGAAAAACTACCACGATACTTAAATTAAATAAACTTCATCTATGATAAACTATATGATCATTTTTACTAAAAATACAGAAATCTACCAAAATAATAAATTGACTAAACAAAAAACTACAATATATATATATATATAATAACAAATATATAAAACATAAATAAACAACAGATGTAAATTACACGAGTTAGGAAGCCCGTGCAACGCATGGGTTCAAACCTAGTCTAGAGAAGTATATACAACACCATCAAAAATTTTAATGTGATACATCATGTACACACCATAATCTAGATCCACATTTGATATTTGCCATTTAAATTCAAAATTCTCAAATGCATATTTCACCATTTCTTCTATTTTTTCGTGTTTGGTTTGGCTAAAAATATCAACATTTCACATCTCTGAAGATCATTCAAAAAAAAATTAAAATCTTCAAAAGTTATTCATGTGATACCTAATAGGTATTCAGTTGATACTTTCAGGGTATACTAATGATACCTTAAAAGTATACAACGGATACCTAATTATTCAAAGCATTTCTTGTATCCATTATCCTAACACAAACAAAATGAAATTACATAATATGATTATCAATTTACTAGAAGAAAAACATAAATAGTATAACTCCAACAATACAAAGAGTAATACATTAACAGAGCACACTAAACAAATAAAAAATATCACATTAACGGAGCACACATTTAAGTGTATACGGTTTCTTTCACCCTACACCTGGTTGAATACATTGAGTGTGTCAGATTATGATACGTGTACAATTTGCTTTATTTATATATTTAATTTTGTAATTTTAAATATGAAATTGAAGTGAGAGAATATTTAATTGCACACGTATCATGATTTGACACACCCAATGCATTCCACCAATTGTAGGGTGAAAGAAACCAAGTGTATACATGTGTCACCTTAAATGTATTTAATTGACACCTTAAGGATATACATATGATACTTAAAGATATATAACTAATACATACTTATTCAAAACAAGCATCTTCAAAAAATTTACCAATATTTAATAGCTTTGAAAAAATCATTGTCTCCATCTTCGTACTTTATATTGTCCAAATATTGGAATTTTTTATTTGCCACATTAAATACAACAACAATATAATGATTTTAAAAAATAAATGTGATAAACACCTAAACATCAAAGCAAATTAAAACAACATAGAAAAACATGAAATTTATAAGATATAAGAGTATAATCACATGAATAGAAACAACAACCTTTTCATTTTGTATAGAAAAACGTAATAAATAACTTTTAAAACATATAATTGAAATCTTTATATAAATTCATGTGATAACGCATATGATACATTAAGTGTTTTTATCTAATACCTTCAACTCATTTACGTAAGCACTGAACACCTCTCACACAAACATATTATACCTTAAATGCACACACGGAATACTCTAAGACTTTTAATGTGATACCTTAAAGAAACTATATAATTCACAAAAAAAACAAACCTAAACTATATAAAAACAAACCTAAATCTTCAACAAATTAATCTATTTAGCAATTTCCAATTTGTTCAATGAAACTATAAAATACAAAAATTAATCCAGTTTTATACACATAAACACATAAACTTTCAACTCTAAATACAACTACAAACACAAATTATATAATAAAATTCAGTTTAATATAACTATCACAAAAAATAAACATGCAAACTAACAAAAAACTCCCACAAACTCCAAAGAGGCAAATAAACATGAAAATAAACAAAAATATTTATACAAACTCAAAAAAAAAACCTTAAATATATGAATACTCACATACAACCACATAAAAATCAGACAAGAAACAAATAAAGACAAAAACAACAAGATTATAAGAATTAAAACAATATCTATCAAAAAAAATGAAAAATACATCAGTCACTTACCACTAACAAATTGAAATAAAAATCTCTAAATATCATTCAAATACTCGATAATCTTCCACACAATAGTTAGGAATTCACAAATCACTGAAAAAAATAAACAAGAAAAAAAGAAAAACAAAGAAGAAATCGAGCCGAAGAAAGAAGTAGAAAAGAAGAGCAGCTCGAAAACTAAGAGAAAAATAAAGAAAAAAACAATTATATATATATATATATATATATATATATATATATATATATATAATGACCCATTTTCTAATTGGATTGGGACGGGTAGGGGCGTATAAATTTTGGTGAATATTTTATTGTAAAAAGATGAATTGATGTGATATTTTACAGTGAAAATGTGTATTTTGTAATGATTGAAATCATTGAATATAAGTAATAATAATTATATCCAAATTTTGTGATTCAAATTTAAATACGAAAACAAACACACTTAAGAACATTAAAGTTCAAAATTTTGTCATGCAAATCTCTTTCCAAACATACCGTTAATGTTAGATGGTTTAGATTGCTATCTACAATTAGTTAAGGAAGGAATATATTCCACATGATGGATGCCAAATTTGGTTTGAATTAATATGATTCTGTTCATCTGAAAAGAATGAGAATATAATGTAAAATTAAAATTTTAATATTGATGGTTTAGATTGTTATCTACTTAGTTAAGGAAGGAAAACATCCCACATGGATTCCAAATTCGGTGTGAATTTGATTTTGTTCATCTAAAAAAGAAATGAGAATACATTAATGTAAATTTTTAATGTTGATAGTTTAGATTGCTATCTACTTAGCTATGGAAGGAATAAATTCAACATGGATGCCAAATTCGGTTTGAATTTGATTTTGTTCATCTGAAAAAAAAAAATGAAAATATAATGTAAATTTTATTGTTCGTAAATTACATTTTAAATTCAATAAAAACACCAAAAAAAATGAAGAAAAAATATATGTACTGTATAACATAAGCGAGGTATATAACTCAGCTATGTTAACTTGTGGTACATGAAAGTTAAATTTTGCATTTGGATTCATGATTCCAATATCTATCTTATTTCATTTTTAATATTGATGAGTGATGACATATATCTCGACAATATTATTTTCTATATATCTTGTGGTGCGTGGTGTACTTAAAAAAAATTAAAAACAAAAATATAATGATATCTGAAATAAAAGGCCCCACGTGTATTTTGATCTCACAAATAAGTCAATAATGCACACAATTAATAACTCAATTCAGAATTGATAGGATGCAAATATGACCTAGTTTTGATAGAAGAATTCCTAATTTTTATGTTGATTTCTTTTTTAATCAGGTATATTTGGAGCTACTTTCTTAATCTCATGTATCGTATTCCTTTGGGATACATTCAATTATCTGAATTTTTTTAAAAATATTATACTTTTTGAATTAAAATTTGTGGAACGATCTTATATAAGTATCCCTCAATTTATTATCTTGTATTATTTGGATTGTTTGTCTATTTACATCAAATATAATCTATTTCTTTCATTAACAATATTAAAATATACTTCTGGTAAATTTATTTATAAAAAATACACCTAAAAGCGACTTGCAAGTTGCAACTTATTATTTTGGTTCAGTTAGCCTTCTTTATTGCTCCAATAAAAATGGAATATCAAGTTGACATGGCTTTGTCTTTGACAATAATGTGTTATTAAAATGAAAACGATTGATACTTTCCTCAATACTGACGTATTCAATTTTTATTTTGAAAAACAGAAAAATGTAGAAGTGCTACCAGATATGAAGGGTTTTGACTACAAAAAATTTAATAACTTCTCTCGTTTATAAAGTTTGTCGTGAACTTATAAATTATATATTTAACTATTCAAAGAGTTATTTTATTTAGATAAAGTAAAATTATGTATATAATTTATGACATCATGCTGCAATTAGTCATTTTTAATAATTAAAAGACACAGTATTAAATTTATTAAAAATCTGTTTATTCATTTACACCTAGTTCGCGTCCAAAAAAATTATGTGAAAATATTACACCTTTTATTCATTTATACCTTATTCGTCCAAAAGAATATTTATGTGTATTCGTTTTATTCATTTACACCTTATTCGTCAAAAAATTGTGCAAAGATTACCTTTTTGCCCATATATGGTGAAGTGGGAAGAAATCATCCGACAACATAAGTTCAAACTCTAAATGATGTCAGTTTTCACTGAAATATTATGAAAGTTTGTCTTACATTGTGTAACATGTTAGCAAATTATTTATTTCTATTTAATCAAAAGATTACACATTTTAAAACATACTCATGTTAATGTTTGTAGCTTCAAGTTTTTGAGGTATCAAATTTATTTGTATCTATTGAAATATTTTATTAATTGGAAAAGAGTAAAAATTCAAACTTTTGAGAGATTTTATTAGTTTTATAAATTCTTTAAAATAGTTGATGAAGCGAGCTTTTTAGTTTATGAAGATGCCTATATCGAGTATTTTGTTAAAAAAATGAGAGCCATTATCAATTTATCATTTTTCATTTGATACATTCAATATTATATATGATGCTATGTAGCTATGCTTCAAACTGAATCGTCTATTTTAATTTGATGTTTTATCATATATTTAATTATTTGTAATTCATAGTATATGTAAATAAATGATATTATCTTTACACTTGGTGTGTAATGGTAATTTTAAAACACTAATGTAAAATCGAGGATTTTGCTTGGTTATTGCTTACCCTGAACAAAATAAATAAGTATATACTATATTGTTCTATTATGGGAAGTGACTTATGACTTAAATATGTTTGAATTAGAAAAAATTAAAAAAATATAGGGAAAAAGAAAAATAAGTTTTGCATAAATGATGTTGTCGATTAACACATAGGAATTTCCATTGGTTATTATCTTCGAATATTAACTAAAAAAATTAGAAGGGAATTGCAGCCGACGCGGCGGACCGCGGATGCAAACAGTCTATCTGAATTTGAATTGTCTTTTTTTTTTTTTTTGGAACAAATCTCAATTTGAATAAAAACAATATATATATATATATATATATATTATTTGTTTGAAGAAATCTGAATTTGACCTTAATTAACAACTCGTTGAACAAAAAAGAGGAGAATTGTATTTATTGAGAAAGAGAGAGATTCCAGATGACCGACAATCAACGGGCACGTATGATTCAAGACCAAAATGGTCAAAAAGAAAAACAAATGTGGAATTTAGTAGCCCCGTATAGTTTATGTTTGATTTTGCTCTTAACAAATTAAACAATATTTTCTTCTCCTAATAAAAAACTTCATAGTCATTTAGATGACTCAATTTCCGCCTTCAAATTACAATTAACATATAAATTTGTGAAAATATATTTAATTTATGGATAATGTAATTTCATAATATATGTTAGATTCATCTTTAAAATAATTTTTAGGAATTTCTCCAAATCTATAGTATTCTAAGTCATATATTTCTTCCAATAGTTTATGGGCTAGCTGGCTAGTTGTTATTGACTTGAAATTTATAGTAGGAACTCTAAAGTTGGTCAAATACCATCTAATGTCCCTTTAATTTAATATTAAATTAATTCAGTCATAAATTAATGCACTATTATTCAACGTTCTTCGAGATTTTATTGAGGTGTAGAGGCAATGCTTTTGGAAAAAGTGTTTTTTGAAGAATGTGTAATTTTGATTATGGGGTCAGAGAATCTGTAGAGAATGAATTACACGAATTAGAGAGAGACACATGGTGTATTTTTTAGAAGATATTTGTTACGGGTTATTGCATTAAACTTTCTAAATTATCCAATTTTTTCACTTTATCTATCAAACATTTACTTATTTAATGATATAATACAAATAATACAAAATTTCATGTCCACCAATTGCATCGATCTAAATTCATGCAATTAACTCGATTTGAACCAAATTTGTGTATTTTTGAATTTTTTTTTTATGCATGTGTTACCTTTATATTATATTAGTATGACATTTACATAAATATCAAATTTTTTATGTAATTCTATCACTCCAAAAAAAAAACATTTTTCAACGCATTTTTAAATCAATATATTTTTATGTAATATTATTCATATTTTTATGTGATATTACGTATACTTTTATATTAATATAATCTTACCTTAATTCATTTTTATACATTTTAGTTATGTTAGTCATATCTTTAGTTATGTACTCATATATTTTGGTTATGTTAGTTGCATAAAGGTATGACTAATCGAGTCAGGCTGAGGTACTCGCTTGCAGACTTGTTGCACTTCAACGAAATGGGCCAATTGAATATGAATAAAGGCGAGCTGTAATGCCCCATTTCTTTTTGTAGATAAACATTAATTGAGGTGTTACTTACATATAAAAATTTACACTCATTAAGAATAATAAAGATAATTTAAAATCATAATTTATTATAAAATATTCATTTCCATAATTCATGAAATATTACACTTTAAATAAAAATCATTTGCAACCTTTTATTTTTGCTACTAACATCCACCGCTTGCACTCCACGTCTTAAACTCTTTAAACTAAAAATATTTTAGCATGAAAGGATGAGTGTTTAAAATACACTCAGTGAAAAAATTTGGAATGACATAAAATAATTTCTAAAATAATAAAATGTATCGCACGTACATTTAAAACCATAAGATAAAAGATATTGTTATGCACTTATTTCAAAATATGCCCTTATTTCAAAATATTATAAACTTAAAAAATTTCATTCAAATGTCTTACGACTCTTCAAAACACAATTTTATCATAAGAAATTGATTGACATAAAATGTTTATCGATCACATTCAAATATATCACTTTAGTTACGGGTCTTAGCCACCATGAAAGCGTAGATCTTATCAGCCATAAAATTTTGGATCTTAACCACCATGAAAATCACATTTCATTTATCACATATGCACATATTAACTGGTGCATAACTTCATGTATATGGTGCATAGTAAACAATAATAAAATACGAAACATAAATCACAACAATCAATCATTTAGCATACTTGTATCACATGAATGCGGGGTTTAACCCGACTTATCCTTTACCTCGGGACTCAAACCCGATTTATCCTTTACCTCGGGTCTCAAACTCGATTTATTATAGAGGCTCAAACTCGTTCATTATAGAGACTCAAATCCATTCATTTATATAGGGGCTCAAACTCTTTCATTATAGGAATTCAAACTCATTCATTTTATAGGGGATTAATATCATAAACACACATAATAAGTACATTCAATTATATCATTTCACTTTATTTACGGTTCTTAGTCGTTATAGATACGATTCTCAACCGCCATTGATACGGCTCTTAGCCGTCATAGATACGGTTCTTAGCCGCCATAAATACGGTTCTCACCGCCATTCACATAATTCAAGACTCAATCAATAAACAATCATAATCCATCCCGTAACCTAAATTATTCATTAATATAAACCCTCAACATTTTACCAAATCTCAAATATCTCAATCAACATAACTCAATCAATAAACAATCGCAATCCATCATATCACGTAAATTATTCAATATTGCAATCATTTAACCCAATCACTCATCAATCACCTTCACATTTAATAATAATCTTAACAAAATTACATATATTAATAACATAAACTTTATAATATCGTAATTTAAAGAAATTACCCTCACTCATTATATCATAACATCTTAGCTCATAGCACTTTATTCATATAACATGTATATCGACCTCATGTCATTAAGGTATAAGATTTCATATTTTAAATACTTTGAAAGAAATATAAATACCGTAATAAGCAATTACCCCCACCTTTCACGGATGATGCTTGAAAAATGTCTACTTTTATACGAGCTTAGTTATTTCCGCCTTTCGTATTTCCTACATAACGTAAATGCTCACTTTAGAATTTAATCTAACTATTCTTAATTAAAATACATTCTTAATTTAAAACTTTTTATGTTAACGGATCATCTAACAGGGTTTACGAAATAAAATTAAATATTTGTAGTATCCATAAAATTTTTATATTAACAAATCTAAACTTAGTATTATTTTTTTTTTTTAAATCTAACTATACTAACCTAAGTAAATAATAGAATGACACCTTAGTCTTAATTAATTTTAATTACTGTATACTAATTAAGTTAAGGGAAGTATGACACCTCATCCTTTACTACATTACACTTGTCAAAATTCTGGGAAAAAAATGAGGAAAGGTTAAATAAATAAAAGAAAAAAAATGGAAAGAAAAATCAAAAACAAAGAAAAAGGGAGAAAAGTCTCAATCTCTCTCCCTCTCCCTCTCCCAAGTATCACCATTTCCATTTCTCTCGTTTCTCTCTCTCTGAAGCCACATCACTGCCGCCTCTTGCTCAACCATTTCCACAGCCTATTTTCTCAATCAGCACAGCAGCCTCTTTCCCTCTCCATCGGCGAATTTTTCCGGCAAGAGTTTATTTATGTTTCTCTGTTTAAGTGTAGTTCTTGTTAAGCTTTACATGTTTTGAGTTCTAAGCTAGAAATCGATCGTTTTGCTTCCTCTGTATGCGGTCGGGCTGTTGCCGCTGTGTGCGCCGGCAGGTAGGGTGTTCGGAAGGGTGGCCGGCGCTCGGTCGCGCCGGCAAGGAACTGTTAAGAGCCGCCGCAGCTAGCGGCGGCTGTGCTGGAAATGGATATATATATATGTTTGGTGTTGTTGTTGTTTTGGTTGGGGATAGATGGAGGCTGGAGAGGTGGCGGTGGCGTCGGACTGGCGCCGGTGATGAAGAAGGGGGCCGCCGCAGCCGCGGCGGCAAGGCTGGAATATATATATATATATATATATATCTATATGTATGTAGCTGTGTATGTTGGTGTGTGTTTAGGTGTGTGTAGAAGTGTGGGTGGTGATGAGGGAGGCCACCGGCGACATGGGTCGCCGGCAGCAGCGGCGGCGCTGGCAGGAGGACAGGCGGGCGACGGGGGAGGGAAGAAACAGGGGTGATTTGGAGTGTTGGGGAGGGTTTTGGGAATTGGGCAAACCCTAGGACCTAATTGCAAAATCCCAAGTTTAAATTATTAGCAATTAAGTCCCTGAGACTTTGGATAGTCATGGCTTGGTCCTTGAACTATTGAGCATATGCTGTTTGCCCCAGAACTTCGATAGAATAACAGTTTAACTCCAAGAACTTGATGAACTTACAATATAATCCCTAGAATTATTGAAATTATGATAATGATGTGTTTTTATTTAATAAGAATATATATGTTGGAATTATATATGTTACTTTATAATTAATAGAAATTAATATATGAATTCCGGACTCAAGATAAATGACGTTTTTATTTTCGAATGTAGTGGATTATAGATATTATTTTATAAGTACATAGAATTTAATAAATGAAATGGGTTTTAAATAAATAATAAAGAAAGATTATATAAATTAATTTATGTTATTTAGATCCCTTTATATGATCGATTAGGGTATAAAGCCCTAGGTTTTTATCGAATTAACTAAGAAAATATAGTTTTGGACTTACTTTTGGATTTGGGGATTTTATATTAATTATTATAAGTTAACCAAGTTTTATTTGGGATTCTAAGTTAGATCATATAGCTAGCAGGATTGCTTTTGAGACTAAAAATATAGACCTAAATATAATTATAGACATTATGTATGATCTTCATAATTTAATAAATAAATCAAATGCCTAATTATAAATATCAAATTAAATATCAATTTAAATCCTCTTAAATAGTAATAAACTAAACAAGTTATGCACTTAAATAAATAAATATATTTCCTAAATTAACTTATAATTTCAGTTAATTGAATTCAGGTTTATAATTTAAATTATATAGTTAAGTAAAATACGTCATAATCATAAAGTTATAGTTAATTTTCCTGAATCTAAGATAATTCTTCTAAGATCTAATTAAAGTCTAATTAAGTTTTATAATATTTTAATAAACACATTTTCATTATAATTTCATTAAAATCATGTTAGATGGTCTGTTAACAGAAAAATGCCTAGATTAAGAATATATTTTAATTAATAATAGTTCGATTAAATTCTAAAGCAAGCACTATTACTTTGTAGGAAATTACGAAGGGAGGAAGGAATTAAGCTCGAATAAAAGTAGATGTTTTGCAAGCATCTTCCGTAAAAGGTGGGGGTAAAACTTTATTTATGGTTTTAAATCGTACAGTTTTAAGGAAAATTATGTGACTAAGTGATTTAAATTCCGTCATTATGTGCTGTTGATTTCAATGGAAATGTTTTTATTACGTGGACGGTATTTCAAGTAAATTACATGAATTTGAGAACTATTGATTTTCAAGTTACGCAAATGCAAAGGATTTCAAATGATGATAAGTCGGGATAATACCCGCTAAAAAGGGGTTTCTTTAGAAACCAACATATGTCAAAGGTTTTCTGTACTTATGTGTTATGTGAATTATGTGGCCAACGTGAACGTGCTCAAAGTGTACTATGTGTTTATGTGGAACCATTATGTGAAACTTAACTGCGCATGCGTGTGCCACGCCAAGTAGGGTATTCCTTTGTGGAAACCCATCTACAGGGGATATTTTTCGGAATTCCCAACACTATGGGGTGTAACAGCCCAACTCGGGTCGGCTTGGGGCCCTGATAGGTATTCTTCGGAAACCTATCTAGAGTTCATTGGGACTACTTGGGAGTCCACAACGTGTTATGTGTTTATGTTAAGCAAATGTTTTTCATGGCGGTTAAGATCCGCGTTTTCATGACGGCTAAAAACCATAAACAAAAGATGTTATTGAATGATATTATTATGAGTATTCCCGTAAATCAACCCCACTGAGTGTCTTTGTACGCTCACCCCTTCTATGTAAAATGTTTTCAGTTTAAAGAGTTTAGGACGTGGTGCGCGAGCAGTGGATGCTGGTAGCCGATGATCAAAGATCGAAAAAGGTTTTAATCTAAAATGATTTATTTCATGAATTTCGAAAATGTATATGTTTTATAATAAATTTTCTTGAAATTATTTACCTTTATTTTTCTTGAAAGAGCAAGTTTTACGCGTGAGTAACGTCTCGATCAAGATTTACTGATAAGAGAAAACGGGGCGTTACAGGTGGTATCAGAGCCAGGTCTATGATTCTGTAGACTTGCAAAAATATTTTTGTTTTCCGGAAAAAAAAAAAAAAAAAAAAAAAAATCTCTTGTCGTATTATTAATTCAATAAGAATTGAAAGTATATCTGTTCTTTGAAAGAAAAACTCTTATTAGCTACCGGCATCTACATCTAATCTACTGCTCCGCTTTCGCTAAGGTATGCTATGCTATGTTCAAATGTTTAAACTATTTTATGAACTCGTATTTGCGTAGGAAAAGAGGTTGTATAGATATTTTTTTTAGGAATTGCTTTAATACGTGATTTGTGATTATGTGGTGATGGACCACTGTTATCGACACACTGTTTGCTGGACGCCGCCGCTGACTGCAGCAGCATGAGCTCGTGTGCGTAAATGGCCGCGGTAGGAGGTGGTACAGTGTTATGTGATTGGTCGAGTCATGTTAAGCTATGTTATATGTGAAATAATGTTATGATGCCAGCGATGATAGAGAAATTTATAGATATATTTATATGATCAAGGGAAGCAGGTTATGAGTTGAGTGAAATGATTCTCAAGGGTATTACTATCATATAGACTTTAATGCAAGATATAGTCTTCGTAGAATATGACAATAGCTAGAAGAAAACAGATGCTCAGAATGGACTTCACATGCTTTAAACATCAGGGATAGAACTACGTTGAAAATTTCATGATAAGTTCTTTAGGCTTACGTTCGTTCCTAATAATAACACGTTTTGGCCTTACGACCAGTTAATCACGGGAGATGATCTGGGAAGAAAGTCGGTGATTACGGATGTTCTAAAATCTCTTACTAAATGTTGAAGCCTCTCCACTTTCTTTTCTTCACCGGGAAATATTCATAAGAATAAGAAGCCAATTTCACCCTCTTTGCTTGGGGGAAGACTAGCGCTACCACATCATAGTGATTCAACCACGGCGGATATTTACTCAACTGCGGTTATACCAAGAACTCCTATACGAAAAAGTTTCAGTGGTAAAAGACGAATTAGAGAAAATAAGAGTATACTGGAGGCACTTCCTCGACCAATAGCTCAGCTCGCTTTCTTCATTTTTCGAATGGGAGATGAAGTCAGGAAAAAAAAAAAAAAACGCGCTTTCTCTTTCTACTCCACGAGGAACGTTTCGAACGTAGATGATATCATCACGACTTCTCTTTCTATACCGTTAGGAATTCTTAACGCCATTTCGCCAACTGACGTTACCTGCGCATAAACTGAAACCATTCTACGTGCAACCTTCGCCGAAGATGAAGAAAATCAAGTCAAGAAAAGGAATTTAAATTTATTGTTTAAAGATCGGCTCACGAACTAAAACTCTCTTTCTTCTTCCGCCGAAATCAGACTGGAGAAATGATTAATAGAATGACAGCGATTCATATAAATAATAGATTCTAAATAATTAAGATTTAAATCAAATCAAAAACATGCTATTCTTAATCTTCCTCTATCAAACAGTTTCGACTTTTTAATCCGCCAACCTTCAATGGAAGATGAGGACTTGCGGATACGGAACAATGGTTGATGGCCCCAGATAAACTTTCTACTCACCTAATTCGTACCAACGAGCAGAAAATTTAATGCGTTATTTTCAATTCATCGTGGAGGCGAGTTTCTTACGGAACTTATATGATAGAATTTTTACCTAAAAAAAAAAGAACTGTAATGATGTGGAGGGACATTAGAAAAAGTGATCATGCAGAATTAATCGCCGAAAAAAAAAAAAAAACAAAAAAAAAATTTATTGTGGTAAGAAGGAAACGAAAATTTCTACATCTCTGTCAAGGGTTGCTGACGATTAGAGAATATTAAAGAAAGTTTAAATTAACTAAGTAGGTACGTGACAAATTTAGTCAGCACCGATACAAGAAAATGCTAGACGTTTTAGTAGGAGCCTACATTTGAATAATTGCGCTATTCTGGCTGGACATGAAGGAATGACATACACCGAGATCATCAAGAGAGCTCAAGAAGTCGCCTCGTATACGTGTTTGGACTACGAAACTCCTGAAAAAAAAAAAAAACCTTCTAGGACGTCTGGGGAAAAAGAAATGAGACGATCGAAACCAAGAACAAGTTACACCTTTCAAACCAAATAAAATGACTGATGGTGAATGACGCTCTGAACGCCTCTATTCTCAGAATGGGAGCCGTCTGTTCCAGATACGAAAGAATTCACATCGGACAGTACCGCTAGAGGACTGGACATTGCCATCGATGCTAGGAACCTGATCATAGTTCGAACGCTAGTCTTAAAAGTAGGACCGTTAGACCAGATTTCAAACCAAGACACGAAGCAGGAAAAGCTCGGGTTTTGCTCTCATACGAAGCGAGACCGCTGAAGAGCCAGAGACCACGACAGACGGCCAAAATGTTTAAAAAGAAAGAATGTGAGACATTTTCGATAAAATATTGTAAATTCTGAAGAAAAAAAAAAAAAACACAACGAACCTTATCAAAATAATATCGATAATAAGTGAATACGTGGATATTTTCCTAGAAGATTTACCTGGGCCATCCTCTGATCGACAGCTGAGTTGGACATAGGTTTGGTATCGGGACGACATCAATGTCAAAAGCGCCATATCGAATGACGCCAAAAGAGTTAGAAGAATTGAAGGCGTAATTACAAGAGCTTTTGGAAAAAAGCTTTATACGTCCCAATGTATCTCTTTGGGAAGCTCCGGTGTTGTTCGCAAAGAAAAGATAATGGAACGTTTCGAATGGGTGCTAATAATCGCGAGCTAAACAAAAGGACTATCAAGAATAAATACCCGCTACCTCGAATAGAAAATTTATTATAAATAATTAAGAGACGCAAGCGTGTTCTTGAAAATAGATTGAAGATCGGGATATTAGCAAGTGAAGGTCAAGAAGAAGATATAACTAGGACAAGCTTCAGAACGAGGGACGATCATTTCGAATTCGTAGCCATGTCTTTTGGATTTAGTAACGCGCTAACAATTTTATGAATATGATGAATCGAGTCTTCCATCCATACCTCGATCGTTTCGTTGTAGTTTTTAACGATGACATTTTAGTATACTCGTACGATAAACTCCAATAGGAAGGACAACAGAGAATTTCGTTGGAAACTTTAAGAAATGAAAGGTTATATGCAAAATTCAAGAAGCGTGAGTTTTGGTTAGAAAAAAAAAATTTACGTTCATTAGGCTTATCGTCGCTTCAAAAAGAATTAAGGTAGATTCAGCTAAAGTGGAAGTTTTAAATAATTGAAAAACGTCAGCTAACATAAACGAGGTACGAAAATATATAAGGATTTAAAAAAAAAATCTTCAGGCGCAGCGGAAGCGTAGTGGAGAAATATGAAGAGGAGCATTGGACTTTTCATCAAGAGATGTCTTGTTTCCAGCAAATTAAAAGTAGAATAACAGCGACTAGCAGGAATGTTGATACTACTGGAAATAACCAAGGGGAAATGGGAGCACATTACCATGAATTTTATTGTTGGATTGCCTAAAATAAACCGAGAAAACCAGGCTATGAGAGTTATTAAAGACAGACTGACCAAGTCTACTTACTTTTCGTCTATTAAAAAAAAATTACTTTCGACCTGGATAGATTAGCACGAATTTATTATATAAAGAAAATTGTCAGACTCCATGGAGTGTCAGTTTTTGTTGTATCTGATAGGGACCTTCGCTATACCTCCAGATTCTGGCAGAACCTGCAAATAAGTTATGCACCAAATTAACTTTCAACATTGCTTTGCATCCCCAAACTAATGTCCAGACAGAACGAACGACATAAATTTTAGAAAAAATGTTGGAAGTCAGCGCCTTGGATCTGCATGGAAGCTGAGAAGACAATTTATATTTGGTGGAGTTCGATTACAATAATAGTTATCGATTAACGATTTGGATGGCGACATACGAAGCGCTACCACCTGATTTCGCTAGCATTCGCAATGTATTCCACGTGTTCCTGTTGCGAAAATACGTATTAGACCCGAGTCACATAATTCACCAAGAAAACATTGTGTTCGAAAATGACTTATCTTGTGAGGAAACTCCCATTGCCATTATAGATAGAAAGTTCATAAACTGAGAAATCGAGATATGAACTTGGTTAAGGTCCAATGGAGTCAGCACAGCACGAAGAAAGCGACTTGGGAGAAAGAAGAAGAAATTCTTGCAAAATATTCGAGTCTATCGACTTTAGGTACGTTTTTAAATTTCGAGGACGAAATTTCTTTGAAGGAGGGAAGGATGTAGTATCCATAAAATTTTTATATTAACAAATCTAAACTTAGTATTATTTTTTTTTTTTAAATCTAACTATACTAACCTAAGTAAATAATAGAATGACACCTTAGTCTTAATTAATTTTAATTACTGTATACTAATTAAGTTAAGGGAAGTATGACACCTCATCCTTTACTACATTACACTTGTCAAAATTCTGGGAAAAAAATGAGGAAAGGTTAAATAAATAAAAGAAAAAAAATGGAAAGAAAAATCAAAAACAAAGAAAAAGGGAGAAAAGTCTCAATCTCTCTCCCTCTCCCTCTCCCAAGTATCACCATTTCCATTTCTCTCGTTTCTCTCTCTCTGAAGCCACATCACTGCCGCCTCTTGCTCAACCATTTCCACAGCCTATTTTCTCAATCAGCACAGCAGCCTCTTTCCCTCTCCATCGGCGAATTTTTCCGGCAAGAGTTTATTTATGTTTCTCTGTTTAAGTGTAGTTCTTGTTAAGCTTTACATGTTTTGAGTTCTAAGCTAGAAATCGATCGTTTTGCTTCCTCTGTATGCGGTCGGGCTGTTGCCGCTGTGTGCGCCGGCAGGTAGGGTGTTCAGAAGGGTGGCCGGCGCTCGGTCGCGCCGGCAAGGAACTGTTAAGAGCCGCCGCAGCTAGCGGCGGCTGTGCTGGAAATGGATATATATATATATGTTTGGTGTTGTTGTTGTTTTGGTTGGGGATAGATGGAGGCTGGAGAGGTGGCGGTGGCGTCGGACTGGCGCCGGTGATGAAGAAGGGGGCCGCCGCAGCCGCGGCGGCAAGGCTGGAATATATATATATATATATATCTATATGTATGTAGCTGTGTATGTTGGTGTGTGTTTAGGTGTGTGTAGAAGTGTGGGTGGTGATGAGGGAGGCCACCGGCGACATGGGTCGCCGGCAGCAGCGGCGGCGCTGGCAGGAGGACAGGCGGGCGACGGGGGAGGGAAGAAACAGGGGTGATTTGGAGTGTTGGGGAGGGTTTTGGGAATTGGGCAAACCCTAGGACCTAATTGCAAAATCCCAAGTTTAAATTATTAGCAATTAAGTCCCTGAGACTTTGGATAGTCATGGCTTGGTCCTTGAACTATTAAGCATATGCTGTTTGCCCCAGAACTTCGATAGAATAACAGTTTAACTCCAATAACTTGATGAACTTACAATATAATCCCTAGAATTATTGAAATTATGATAATGATGTGTTTTTATTTAATAAGAATATATATGTTGGAATTATATATGTTACTTTATAATTAATAGAAATTAATATATGAATTCCGGACTCAAGATAAATGACGTTTTTATTTTCGAATGTAGTGGATTATAGATATTATTTTATAAGTACATAGAATTTAATAAATGAAATGGGTTTTAAATAAATAATAAAGAAAGATTATATAAATTAATTTATGTTATTTAGATCCCTTTATATGATCGATTAGGGTATAAAGCCCTAGGTTTTTATCGAATTAACTAAGAAAATATAGTTTTGGACTTACTTTTGGATTTGGGGATTTTATATTAATTATTATAAGTTAACCAAGTTTTATTTGGGATTCTAAGTTAGATCATATAGCTAGCAGGATTGCTTTTGAGACTAAAAATATAGACCTAAACATAATTATAGACATTATGTATGATCTTCATAATTTAATAAATAAATCAAATGCCTAATTATAAATATCAAATTAAATATCAATTTAAATCCTCTTAAATAGTAATAAACTAAACAAGTTATGCACTTAAATAAATAAATATATTTCCTAAATTAACTTATAATTTCAGTTAATTGAATTCAGGTTTATAATTTAAATTATATAGTTAAGTAAAATACGTCATAATCATAAAGTTATAGTTAATTTTCCTGAATCTAAGATAATTCTTCTAAGATCTAATTAAAGTCTAATTAAGTTTTATAATATTTTAATAAACACATTTTCATTATAATTTCATTAAAATCATGTTAGATGGTCTGTTAACAGAAAAATGCCTAGATTAAGAATATATTTTAATTAATAATAGTTCGATTAAATTCTAAAGCAAGCACTATTACTTTGTAGGAAATTACGAAGGGAGGAAGGAATTAAGCTCGAATAAAAGTAGATGTTTTGCAAGCATCTTCCGTAAAAGGTGGGGGTAAAACTTTATTTATGGTTTTAAATCGTACAGTTTTAAGGAAAATTATGTGACTAAGTGATTTAAATTCCGTCATTATGTGCTGTTGATTTCAATGGAAATGTTTTTATTACGTGGACGGTATTTCAAGTAAATTACATGAATTTGAGAACTATTGATTTTCAAGTTACGCAAATGCAAAGGATTTCAAATGATGATAAGTCGGGATAATACCCGCTAAAAAGGGGTTTCTTTAGAAACCAACATATGTCAAAGGTTTTCTGTACTTATGTGTTATGTGAATTATGTGGCCAACGTGAACGTGCTCAAAGTGTACTATGTGTTTATGTGGAACCATTATGTGAAACTTAACTGCGCATGCGTGTGCCACGCCAAGTAGGGTATTCCTTTGTGGAAACCCATCTACAGGGGATATTTTTCGGAATTCCCAACACTATGGGGTGTAACAGCCCAACTCGGGTCGGCTTGGGGCCCTGATAGGTATTCTTCGGAAACCTATCTAGAGTTCATTGGGACTACTTGGGAGTCCACAACGTGTTATGTGTTTATGTTAAGCAAATGTTTTTCATGGCGGTTAAGATCCGCGTTTTCATGACGGCTAAAAACCATAAACAAAAGATGTTATTGAATGATATTATTATGAGTATTCCCGTAAATCAACCCCACTGAGTGTCTTTGTACGCTCACCCCTTCTATGTAAAATGTTTTCAGTTTAAAGAGTTTAGGACGTGGTGCGCGAGCAGTGGATGCTGGTAGCCGATGATCAAAGATCGAAAAAGGTTTTAATCTAAAATGATTTATTTCATGAATTTCGAAAATGTATATGTTTTATAATAAATTTTCTTGAAATTATTTACCTTTATTTTTCTTGAAAGAGCAAGTTTTACGCGTGAGTAACGTCTCGATCAAGATTTACTGATAAGAGAAAACGGGGCGTTACAATATTAATGTAATACGATAGGGTGATAACACTCAACTCCAAAAATCCGACCTAAAACTAAGTTTCCTTAATTATTTCGATAAGGATCTAGGGTTTTATACCCTAATTGACATATAAAGAGGTCTAAATAAATTAATATAATTTCTCTTTGTCATTTAATTAAAGCTCAGTTTTCATATATCAAATTCTGTTTAATTATAGAATAACATCTACAATTTCAATATATTCTAGGGTTCGTCTTATAAGTCTAGATAAATTTTTGGGCAAAATCGTAAATTCATCAATACTAGGGATCGATTTAACAATAACAAGCAATTCTAATAGGCAATATATAATATCGTCAATTTTAGGATACATAATGAAATTTCAGTAAAATTCGGGGATCCAATATCAATATTCATAATTTAGGGTGCTTAAAACATATTTGCATAACCTTAAGGGTATAAAATGCAATATACATAATTGTTAGGGATTCAATCATTAATTTCCAATAATTATGGGGTTTGCAATTTAGCTCCTATATCAAATTTACAAAATTAGCCCCCTCTCTCCCCTGTTCAGCAGCCGCCCCTCCCCCCTTCGCCTCTTGCCACCGATTTACCACTGCCGGCGACTCCTAGTTGCCGGCAACCATTCACGACCGAAACACACACCATCCTCGAATATATATCAACACACACACCAACATATATACACACGCACACAGCAACACAAAATAGCGTCGCTGCTCACGGCGGCGCCAACACCACCTGTCGGCGCAACCCCAGCGTCGGCCACACACACACACTGCCGTCGCCTCGACTTCTTCTGTACCTCAATCATCAACACACACACAAATATATATACCCCATGCACCGCCGCTGTAAGCGGCAGCCTAGATCCCCGACGCTACAAGTGCCGGTCATCTATCATCCTACTCGCTGGCACGAATCACGCACCGACACCAAAACAAACACAACAACAGACATAATCAAAAAAAGAAGGAGATAGAGAGAAACGTGCAGCAGAAAAAGAGAGAAGAGAGAGAAAAAGCATAGAGACAAAGAGACAGCATTGGAAGCGAGAGAAGAGAGAAAGATTATCTTTTTTTCAAAGTTTTCCAAATTATTACTTTTTTCAACTTATGGTTAGGTAACAAAAAAAAATTGTGTGCATTTATGATGAGAGATAGAATGATATTATAATTTATAAGAACATAATTATACTTATCACATAATACTATATTATTAATTATATTTTTTTTATCATAATACTATCTAACTTGTATATAATATTATAAAATATCTAGGGTGTTATACGAGTTCCAAATCATATCACAAATGTATGAGTAATATCACATATATATATGTATAAATTATGTTGAAATTCTTTTTTTTCTAAGTTAAAATGTATAAATATAAAGATATTTATATATAAAGACCATACTAATATAATATAAAGTCACATGAATATATCATAAGTTAACACAAAAAACCCTAAAAAATGTATGGATCCATATCGAATCAACCCAATTATTAAATTCATGCAATTGATGTACAAGAGATTAACTCAACAAATAATTATGTAAATTATTACATTTTCTCAAGCTTCATAAAATACCTTACAAAAACAATATTTATTTGAATTATTAAATTACAACTATAAAAATATATTTTAAAATTTTATTTGTATTCAAATTTATTAAAATTAGAATTATAACAAAAATTTAAAAAGTACATATATTTTATTACAATATTAAAATTAAGATAATTGCTATATATATAATACACGAGTTTGAAAAAAATTAAATTAGACAATTTTAAATATTTTTTTATTAAAAAATTATGATTTATGTTATATTTATCATCAATTTTAGTATCAATCATAATATAATTTGATTAGTATATTATTGATTATATGTGTTGCATTCGTAAGAGAATACAAATATTTTCTATTTATTATATATGTTGTTATTTCTATCATATTTTTCAACTCTCTCACCAATATTCTAGCTTTTTTATAAAAATTTTTGTTGTAAATATTAAATATTAAAGTTTACAAAGACTTAAAATTTCATTTCAATTATATTATAAATAACTCAAATCAAAATTTCTCAATAGTTTCTATGCAATTCAGTTTCATTAATTAACAAGTTTAGGAATTTCACTATTCTTTTAAATAAACACACTTTTATTTGAGTTATTTTTCTCTAACCTTTTTTGATTAAAATAAATAAAAAATATATTAAAATTAAGTGATATAAATGATTATTTTTCCATGAAATTGATAATTCTTTTTAATTAATAAGAAATATGTTTGAAATATGTTTTTAATACATTCTTTTTCTAATTATGCCGATACATTCCATCTAATAATTAGATTGTCATGATTTTAAATTGGTAACAAATTATTAAGGTGAGATTAGAAAGATTGTGTTTGCCATAAAATTATTTAGAGAAGGTCTCCCACAGGTGCATGGATTGGGCTGGATCCGACCTAAATTTCCACATTTTTCCATTTTTTTTCTCTGACTTTTATATTATATTAGTCATACTTTTATATTATTTTAGTAATATTTTTAAGTTATATTAATCAAATATGTGCAGATATCATATCCTTAGTGCAATACTGTAACTTATAAAAAACCACTAACATTAATATTATGTTAGTCATACATTTATATTATTTATCATACATTTATATTATATTAGTCATACATTTATGTACAAATATCATATTTTTATGTAATACTTTAACTTAAAAAAAAATTCTAATTTCAACACAATTTGTACATGTATACATTTAGGTGATATTACTTATATTTTTAAATCAATATAGTCATATATAACTAACATAACTAAAATATATGACTAGCATAACTAAAATGTATGATTAATATAATTAAAAGGTATGAAAAGTATTAATTGGTTGTCTAAGAAAAAAGTTAAGGTACATCTAAAATTCCTAAAAATATGTCTAATATAATATAAATGTATGACTAACATATATAACATAAAGGTACAGTATCTGAAGCAATTTTGGGTGGGCTTGAGCACACCTATCCAGATCTATGGAGGCGTGTGGCCGGTGTGTGAAGTTGCATTCTAACGGGTTTGGATCAGGTCTGGTCGAGTAATCCATATACTTGGTGTATACAAGTTTTTGCCAATTATTTACTATAATGTAATTAATATTAATATAATTATTAATATTATATTTTGAACTTTTAAAAAAATGACATGTGGCATTAGAAGCTGTTCTTTTATATATATATATATATATATATATTAGACTTTATGGATTTGAACTTATTTGTTATATCTGTAAACCCAAATTTAAACAAACATTTAGCCTAGCATTAGTTGTTTCAAGTCAAAATAATTATTGTTTGGACGAATTCAATAATTTGTTTTTCAAGTCAGATATTCAACAACTTAATTCAAGATACGGGTATACTCATAATTCTAATATAAAGTTGAATTGTAATTTAAGTATGAATGCAAATTCTAATTTCAACCAACTGCAAATTCTAATTTCAACCAACAATTTTGATTCTCATTAGTGCCCTGCAGAACAAAACTAAAATCAATACTCTATTATTGGTTTCCCATTATTTTGAAGTTTGACCAGAAATGACCAAGTATTTTAATTTTAATTTTCTTAATCTTTCATTCTCGATTTTTTTTTTTTTTTGAAAAATATTTGAGCAAAGACTATGAAACAGAGATACACATGTAAATTGTAATGTTGGAGTAATATATCCATATGAATAAGATGAAATTAATTCCCATTTTGGACGCAAAAATATACCAATTAATAAATTTTCCAATTAAACATACTCATTCCATTCTCTCCTCGCCTACGTTATAAATTCATATTTTATGTAGATATTACTTATAAACTCTTCAAGTTGTATGATTTTTAGAATTCATATTCTTGTATATTAAGATTCTATTCAATGAAATGAATAAAAAAATTGATGAATACAATTTTATCATCTCATTCTTACTTCTCTTACATTTTCTATTGTTGATTCATTCCCTATTATGCTGATGTATTGTTTCATAGAGGTGGTTCAATTGAGATGGTAAATTTATAACACGTTATTAGCACAGCTGCACAAGTCTCTGCTGAATCTGAGTTGTACCCTAGGAAAGAATTGTATATTTTCTACAAGGTATTTTTCTTTGATTCAATTTAAATATCCAATTTATTGGTATGGTTTTAATCGGATGCAATAGTCTTAAAATTCTAATTTTGGATGTGCAGTATGTGTTTCTATATCACCACCACAACATACCTTTATGGATCCTTAAAGGAATTAGGTATTTATATTGGTTTTGAATCTCCATCCATTTTGAAATACTTAGAGCCCATGACAGGGATCAATTCACAACTCGATTTACTGATTGCACATTTAATGAAGATTATTTCCTGACATTAGGAAGAGATAAGAGTCAAAAATTAAACAAACATCAAGAAATTTCATGGAATGTGGGCAATCTTAAATATTTAGATCCACGCATTGGTCAAACAGAACTGAAAGTTTAGAGGATAATTAACTTGCAATATTTAACAAGTAATCTGCTAGATGCATTTGATGACCATAAAAAAATGACAAAATCACATATACCTGTTATAAACGCACCACAAAGAGTAGAAGTATTCAAAAAATCAAATATATCAAGCGATGTCCCTCTCGCCTGAAGGGACAACTTTCATACTATGATATGAAAACTTGACAGGGCCTAAAAGCCTCAACTTGAATCTCGTTCAATCCATAAACAATGAGTCAAATATTGATTAGTTCTCTTTGTCTACCACCTGATGCCTTACTTCCAACCAATTTGGATGTTTTCGGGATGCCCCTAATAACCAAGTCAAAAAAATTCAGGAATCGTGGATATTTGATATCCAAACCCCAATTCTTGAGAAGAGATAAGCCATGGTGGTCCTCAGACCGCATATCCCTCTCGAAATTGAAGATTTGAAATGAATGATCGGTCATTCCATTTCTGCTTTCTGCAAGTAGGCAAGACGAATGTAGATAACTCTTATTATTCTCTACCATGAAGAAGCACATCTATTTGCAGCCCTATATAATTGTAATAATATACAGAAGACAATATTCAACTGAATGAAGATGACGCAAAAGCTGAAAGCAACATAGATTCTTGGTTTTTTTGAATTTGAGGTTTTTCGAGAGCTTTTGGGCAAAGGTATGTGCCGGTTTGAATCGATAAATCGCGAAGAAAGGACCTGAGAGTATAAAAGATATAAATCTACGGAAAATAAAATCTAATAAGGTTATTCTGCCACTCTCGATATCTCCTGAAGGAAGAAACCCTAATAACACTGCACGTGCACAAAATAATCAAAATATTAGGATTGCGGAACAACCAGATAAAAATATTTTGGGAAATATAAAAGTTTTGTTTGATTTAAATGTCAAAGTTGCAACTAATTTTATAGATACATGAGAAATTTACAATAGAAATATTATTGTCGTCAACGACCTATTTGCCTTCACAATTGTTTTTTCTATCTCAAACAATAATTTGAATCCAGAACCTAAGTCAATAACTGAGTGCTGGAAGCGCTCAAACTGGGTAAGATGGAAATAAACAATAAAGGTCGAGCTAGACCCGCTGACTAAATGGAATTTTTTTGGATCTATCGTACATACCCCTAAGGATGTTATCCTTATAGGATATAAATGGATATTTGTGTGAAAAAAAATGAGAATAATGAGGTTGTGAGATATAAAACGACACTAGTAGCTCAAGTTTCATAGAGACCCGATATTGATTTCGATCAAACATATTCTCCTGTTAAGGATAGTATAACATTCCGCTACTTCATATCTCTGGAAGCAAATATGAATTTAGAATGCAGTTAATGGACGTTGTTACAACATATCTATATGGATCTTTAGATACAAATATTCATATGAAAATCCCTGATGGATCTCAAATTCCGTTAATGAGGAAAATTGAGAATCGTAACATGTATAAAATCAAATTGCAAAGGTCATTATATGGCCTAAAATAGTCGGATGGGATGCGGTACAACTGAATAAGTGAATTCCTTCTGAAAAAGAAATATATAAACAATGATGCACTTTCATGCATGTTCATAAAGAAATCTTTAGAAAGATTTTGTGTCACCTCAATGTATGTTGTTGATATAAATCTTATCAGAACGCAAAAGGAAATTGAAGAAGCTAGTTCAAATTTAAAAGTTGAATTTGAAATGAAAACTTTAGGTAAAATCAAGAATTGCCTCAGCCTGCAGACCGAACATCTTGTTGAAGGAATTTTCATGCACCAATCAACCTATTTGAAAAAGGTTTTAGAGAGATTTTACATGGATAAGTATACCAATAGTTGTTTGGTTACTTGAAGTGCTCAAAGACTCATTCAGACCTAAAGAAGATATTGAGGATATATTAGGATCTGAAGTTCCTTACTTAAGTGTAATTGGTGCATTACTTTATCTTGTAAATTACACTAGACCTGATATTACTTTTGCAGTAAATTTACTGACAAGGTTTAGTGCTTCCCCATAAGAAGACATTAGAATGACGTTAAACATATTTTTCAGTATCTTCAAGGTTCTCAAGATCTTACTTTACTTTTACACTAGAAGTCAAAGTAAGTTATTAGTAGGTTATTCAGATGCTGACTATATATCTTATCTTTAAAAGTGGTTATGTTTTTCTCTATGATGGTGCTGCTATTTCATGGAAATCGATTAAACAATTCATGGTTACCACTTCCTCAAACCACTCAGAGATTATTACTTTATATGAGACCTCTCGAGAATGTGTATGACTAAAATCTTTTATAAAACACATTAGTGAGTCAAGTGGTATTACCAAAGTTGATGTGTCCCCGCCATCATTTATAAGAATAATGCAGCTTGTGCTGCACAAATGAATAGCAGGTTTGTTAAAGGAAATTTATAAAATGCATAGCACCTAAATTCTTTTACCTACATGAACTCTAGTGATAAACTTTCTACATCTACTTTTAAAAAGTATGTTCATGGTATTGGAACGCATAGGCTTGGAAGACTGTTGTCTTCAGGGGGAGCGATAACTTTAAAACATCTTGAAGGTTAGGTCATGAAGACCAATAATTGTACTCTTTTTCCCTTTACTAAGTTTTTTCTCACTAAGTCAACTTAGTTAAAAGTATTTAACGAGTCAGCTAGTGCAACACATTCGAATGTGTATGTCATGTACTCTTTTCTTTCTAGTTTTTTTTTTTCACTGAGTTTTTCTAACGAGTTTTTAATGAGGCATGTACATCAAGTCGTAATGTCCAAAGGGAAGTGTTATAAATTCATATTTTATGTAGACATTACTTATAAACACTTCAGGTTCTATGACCTTTAGAATTCATATTCTTGTATATTAATATTGTACTCAATGGAATGAATAAAATTTTTGATGAATACAATTCTATCATCTCATTCTTGCTTCTCTTACATTTTCTATTGTTGATTCATTTCCTACTATTTTGATGTATTGTTCCACAGAAGTGGTTCATTTGAATTAGCAAATTTAGCAAATTTACAACAGTCCAGTACTAATTATGCAACAAATAAAATTCTATGAAAAATGCATATTTAATTTCCTATATTTCTATTTTTTTTATTTTGGCCTCTATATATATTTTTGCTATTCTTTTCAATCTATATTTTATTTTTTTCACTTTTATTTTCTATAGATTTTTTATCAAGTTTTTGCCTAGTGTACATTCAGTTATAATTTATGATTGGAAAAATGAACATGTGAACAAAAGTAAAATAAAAAAAATTAAATACATGGAACAAAAAGTAAAAAATAATCAAAAGTCACTTAGCAAATTATATAATTTCTTAAATAGTTGGTCTCATGACACAGCGTCTCATATACGATGTGTTCTTATTTTAAAGCAAAATCTGAGTTAATATGCATTGTTACAACAATATAGAGCGTTTTATATCCATGAGCATGCTTTGTGCAATGGTTGTATATTAGTTTTTTGTCTTTTCCAAAATTCACTTCTAAATTTGTCTTCATGTATTCTTTATATGTACTCTGAAGTTAAATAGATACCACACACCGTATTATAATATACAAAATTCTCTTTGAAAAGTTGTGACTCAAAGCGAAACCGATTTTCCAGCAACATCTTCGACTTGTCTCGGCTGCAATGAGGAGATATGGAGGTTTAAAGTTGGGCGCCAAAACCTCACTCTATCTGCTCACCGCCACCGGCGTCGCCGCCGTCACCTACAACTCTCTCAACTCCATCAACGCGCTTGATTCTTCCTCAAGTTTCTTAAACGGTGTCTCGCGCTCCTCACGTGCCCTCTTCGCTGTGAGTTTGTACGGCACCGTTTTACATTTCGCAATGATGTTAATCATTCTTCTTAACCGGTAACGTTTTGGATTTTCAGATTACTTCTTGCGTGGTTGATTTCAAGTATTCGCTGCACGGTTTACCCGCCGGATCCGATGAGTATGGACTCGCGTTGTCTGAGGTTTGGCTAGGTCTTTCTTTTCCGTTTTCTCTTTAATTTTGTCTGTTTTTGGATTTTAGTGTGACATTACTGTTTTATGTACTGTTTGATTGTGTGATTTGAAGAAATTGAAATTAGGATGAATGAAATAATTATTATGTCCTTTGCTTCAAGGATCAAGGATAGCACTGAAAATGTATATTGTAGATGGGATTTATGCTGTTATTTCAAATAATAGCATCTGTTATTAACATTACCTAAAACCGCAGGACTTGTACTTCTGTTGAATAGTAATCTGTATATTTAAGAACTACACTTACATTATTTTGGGCATACTAATCTAAGGAATTGCCCTTGGTCATGCTACTCCATCTGTATCTCTCTTAAACTGAACTTATCTACACGCTCTCAAATGATGTTGCATTTTGTTAAGTAGGTTTCTTTTCGGTGCCATTAATTTTACTCTTGGTTATTACTGTTCCTTTATTGATGATGTCACAAGTTTTTGCTTCCTGGTGATAACACTCTGGATCTGTAAAAGTATTCTGTTTTTCGTTCATAATTGTGGTGGAAAGGAATTTTTTAAATACTGAATTTGAATATTGACAAAGACTCCATGTCCTTTTTTTTTTTTTTTTTTTTTTCTTTTCCTTGAAATGATGATTTATGGCCTTTTAAGATTCATCTACGGTCAGCAAGGAGGATCCTAAAATTATGTGATGCCAACAAAGGTTTCTATGTAAAAGCTGGTCAGTTTGTGGCAGCAGTCCGCCAAGTTCCAAGAGAATACTCATCAACACTTTCCTCACTACATGATCAGGTTTTATCTGTCATCTGTTTGGAGATTTTGTTTGACTAAACAAAACCATTCTTAGTAATTACATGCTAATTCATTCTTAGTGATGCTTTAGGCAGTTCCTTGTAAATTTGAAGCTGTCAAAGAAGTTATAATCGAGACTCTGGGAAAGGATTTGTCAGAGATGTAAGTTGCAAAGGCTAATTCAATTAATATATTAGTTAAAGTACTGGCTCATTCAGTGTTCATATGGACATTCCAGTTTTCCTACTGATAGGACCAGAAATATTACCAAATTCAGTAGTTATTTCACCTATGTCATATTAGGTACTCATTATGGTTCTAATTTTAAATGTATCACGTTAAAGGAATCTTAAATTAAGTATCTTGCATTAAATAGGTTTCACTATTCCAAATAACTGTTAAAAGGGGAGGAAGGAGTTGCTTTTTTCCAACTTAAACCTTTTCAACATTTCTTAATGCCTCAGAATACATTTCTTTACTGTTACCAATTCCTAGTAAGAGGACAAAATGATTTGTTGACTTATGGACAGATTCCTCACATTTGATGAGCAACCGATAGCTGCTGCTTCAATTGCTCAAGTGCACCATGCTGTTTTGAAAGACCATCAGGAAGTGGCAGTCAAGGTTAATCTGTGGAACTATACCTGTATGAGTTTGATTTTGCTTTGCAGTATTCCAGCAACAGATTAGCAAATGATTTTTGCAGAAGGAAGAGTTCTTGGATATCTGTGATGGTTTCCTTAGCTGTACATTTTATTCAATTCGGCTTGCTTTTTTATGTAGCTTCTTGTGGTGTGTGGTTGGGAGTTATTTGGGTGAGGAGTCTGAAATATATTATCTTGTTGACTAGATTGAAGAATTTAGAATTAATGAAATCCACCTGGAGTCATTAAGCTTAAAATTGGGCAATGCTATAGTATAACTGATCTTCCTCAATTTTAAAGACTAGTATTTGGATTGGGTAATTTTAAAGTGAACACACCATATTCTGATGGACCAATTGGCTTTTCATACTTCACCTTGGATCAGCTCTATCTTTCCTTTATATGGCTACCTTGTTTTTCTTACAATTTCGGATGAGAATATATGATTAACATTTATTCTGGTACCTGCATCACAGGTCCAATATCCAGGGTTAGAGTATCAAATGAAGTTTGACCTTGCAACCATGGCTTTCATCTCCAGATCAGTGGCATGGGTAAGATTTTAATGCCTCGTCAACTTAAAATGTTACTAGCATTGTTACGGTTTATCTTTGCCAAAAAAAATTAAGTACAAAACTATTCAAGAAAAGCATGCATTGGAAGCAAATATGCTAGATTACAAAGATGTGCATTAAGCCAATTGCAGAAATTTACTTTAACGTGACTACTTATACTATTCAGTGAAAAATGTCGCTAAATCAATAAGTAGACAATGTCTATTTACAGTCTTCTCTTATTCAGGACCTGAAGCTTCTTTTTGTTAAGTGTTTAATGCACATTGGCTCAGTTATGGTATATATAAGGGTGGGTCGTTACTCTGAAGAGTTCCAAATAAGATCTAGCTGATAGTTAGCTTGACACTAATCTGTCAATGAAGCCTCAAAGTTCACACTAAAGTACCAACCGTGGTTTCTCATTTTGCTAGGATGATTAGATAACATGGAAAAGTTGCTTAAATAATGTTCAAACCTGTTGTGAATGGGTAGTTACTGAAAATTTTGAATGTGCTTCAACTGAATCAATATGTAGTTTTGTCCTTGTAAATTGTAATATGCACTGTTAACTGTCAGACAAGAGTCACTATACTGGAAAAATCTGCAACTAAGTTTCAAGTTTTGAGATCCTCTTTTTATTTTTCATTATATGGGACTTGTTTATACGATCCTTCTTTTTTGTTTTGGATTCCGAACTTTCTGACAGCCTTAGCCTCCAACTGGCTTATGAATTTTTGTTTACCATTGAGGATGCTCCAATCACTGTCACCTCACCTACATTCTTTCCTTTTCCTCAAATATGTATATAGCTCAATCATTGACAACCATTACTGCTAATGATTGCTCTACTTCATAATTGCCCAATCTTCAAACACGATCCTTCAAATTGGTTAATGAATTACCGTATTTATTGCCCACTGTGTTGAAAATTTCTTTCATTGAATATGATCATTAAAACCAAAATCTTATCACCTAATTAACTTTAATGTAATGAATTATGTCCATCAGTTATATCTTCTTTAGCTCCTGGAACAAATGCTTCTAATGTCAGTAATTGCATATTATGGACTATCAACATACTAAATGGTCTTTTAGTTATCCTAAAGAAGCATAGAGTATTGGACATGTAAAAGAACTGGTCTAGACTTCAAAATTGTGAGGAGAAATGTGGACTTGACAGGAAAGTGGTGCAATTGCATTGTGGCATGGCATTACTATTGAAATATAACCCTATGTCATAAATTTGAGGCTATCATTCTACATTCTTCTAAGATAGCATTTGGGTTCTTAGTAGTCAGTTCTTTAATAACCGTTTCCAAATGATTGTGTGTACGTGTGTGAAATAGAGTGTTTTAATTGACACAAAACCATTCATTTTGGTTCTACATTTGTTTTCATGAATAATTGGCCAAGGCAATTTCTAATGACATAAATAAAGATGACAAACCACAGGTGTTCCAATTTAATTAGATGCAATAAATTTGGTGGTCAAATGAGCCTAGTTTAATTTTTTATTTCCTTCAGGTGTTTATATATTTTAAAATGCTAATTGCTGCTTTTTTTTTTCCAGCTTTTTCCGGAATACAGGTTTGAGTGGATGGTTTCAGAATTTACGAAGTCTGTTGCTTGTGAACTCGGTGGGTAATTTTGATGTTTTCCATCAGAACATGAACTGTAAACATATGACTATTAATTTGCGTTATATGATGTGGCCTCATATGATTCATGTTTATTTTGAAATTGAACATTTACATCTTTTTTGCTGAGAATTTTTGTTCTTTTTTTTGTTGGTACTAGTTTTATTTAGCTATATGCATTAGCCATTTTCTGCTATCAAAACTTGTTCATCACCAAGTTTTAGAGCCTTGATAATATCCATGTATTAAGTTTTGTAATTTTGGCTGTTTTGTTTTCATTATGATGTTTTTTCATTAACTATATTTTGTGCTGCCATGTTTGTTCACTTGCATTATACTCAGTGGAAGGAAAATAAGTATGAAAAAAATGCCCCCAGTTGCTTTCTACGAATATGTTAATATGCTTGGATGGTATTATTTCTTATGCCCTATAGATTTCATTCAAGAGGCTAAAAACTCAGAAAGAGCAGCAAATAATTTTAAAAAGAACAGGATGGTCAGGATCCCCCATGTCTATTGGGTATGCTACATGATCATCATCTTTTAAGACAGATAACATGCCTTTTAATTTGATATATCTATAATAAAATTATTTGTTTTATATTATATTGAGCTTACTATCATGACCGTGTTGCCAGGATTTCACAAGCAGACAAGTTTTGACCATGGAGTTTTGTGAAGGGCAGAAGGTATTGCTAACAGCCTAACTTTACATGCATGTAAAACCTGTGGGCTATGGTTGTTCAGGTTTTCTCAAAGTCCATCATCAATGCTTACTAGTTTGTCCATAAACTTCTACACTTACATAAAAGACTATTTACTGTACCCGTTCTTAGGAATACGTTTGTGTGTCAACCAGGTTTTACTGTAAAACTTCTCACCTGTGGTTAAATGTACTTTCTTGAGATCAATTGCCCAACGGTCAAAGTTACTTTCTCTATGGTAGGCTTCATATTCTGATGGAGAGCTTGGTTGTTTCATATACTTTTCTTGAGACAGCCAAGATTCAGTCATTATTTATTTTATGTTTAATGGATTTGTTTCCCATTGAAAATGGCGTTCATATCTGAAATGGCTGGCATAGAGCTTTACTCTGCATTGATGTATTAAACTAATGGACCAAGTATTTGCTAGGTACTTAAAAATAACTGTAACCAAGAGTCTAATCAAAACTCGATTGGTATATATGTCACCTTCTCTACAACTTCTTTTCTATATAGTCATACTGATAAAACATTTCTATGGTCACCCTTTTTTTTTCTTGTAAAGTGATAATCGAGAAAGATTGTATAAATTTGAAATACGTAACTTGAAGTTTGTAATATTCCAATTTCTATCTCTGAAAATAGTTAGAGATCTGATTTCTTGAGTTTGCTGTATTGGATCATTAAATGTCAAAATCCTTCAGTGCATGATTGGAGCCTGGAGGAGTAATTGCTTTTTGATTCATATCTGAGAAATTGCACTTCATCTTGACTTGGCTAGGTACTACACATTCTGCCATTGGGTATCTTTGGATGCACCGACTTATATTTGTGTTTATATATCTAGGTGCTTAAGTATAAATAGTTCAGGTAAAAGCGGATTTCGTAATTTAACAATAATGGGTTGACTTAAGAAGAATAAGGAAGATCTGGCTTAAGTTTGTGAATAATCTTTCCGGCTTTATGGTAAACATTTTACCCAACAGAGGGGCTGTATAAATATCTACGTAGCTGTTTTGCCATTTTTCTTTCTATGATTTGTGGCATGGAAATTTGCATTGTATGTGAATTATATATTTTGCATGCATCTGATGGTAATTTGCACTTGAGTTTCTTCTTAACCCACTGCTAACAGAAACTTCCTCTGTTTTCAGGTTGATGACATGGAGTTTTTGAACCGAAAGGGAATCTGTCCCCTTGAGGTTTGTTTGACAAATAGTAACCTGTTTTTTTATTTAATATAGTAATTTTCTTTTATTTCTGTCTGCTTTATTCAACTGTTATTCCTAAATAGCAGATTGGTTGGACTTGAAATAGTAATTGACATTTGGTCTAACTGTTATTCCTCAATACCTGATGGTACAACTGTTCTTCCTAAATAGCTGATACAAGAATTGTATAATGCTGATGTCTTTAGTGACTTCTTCTATTATGCTCCTCTTCATTATGTAGGTAGCAAAAACCCTAGTAGATGTGTTTGCTGAGATGATATTTGTCCATGGTTTCCTGCATGGAGATCCACATCCTGGGAATATATTAGTTTCTCCACGGGGGCCCCATGGATTTTCATTAGGTGTGAAATCATTTAATACCTTTTTAAACATTTCTTTCAATAGGAGAGTTTTCATATCTATACTTGGTTATAAAATCGATATCTTACTTGCATAACATAATTGAATGTAGTCCTTCTGGATCATGGGATCTATAAACAGTTGTCTGAAGATTTTAGAAAGAACTATTGCGATCTCTGGGAGGCTTTAATTAGACTTGATTCACAAAAAATACAGCAGCTGGGTGAAACCTTTGGTGTAGGGAAGTATGCCAGATATTTCCCTGTTATATTTACTGGCAGAACCATGAACAGGTATATTCTTTGTCTTTTCTTCATGCATTGGTTCTCTTCCATTATGGATGAAAGTTTCAATTCTAGTTTCTGAAAGACGGTTTGTGCTTGCCATACATGTTAAATTTATTCTTACATGTCTAAACCCTTGCATTTTGAGTTAATGAAGTCAGTTAAACCATCTTTATATGCCTTTAGCATGCTAGATGCATTATTAAGTTTCTTTGTTGTAAATGTCATGAGCATTTGTGTCGTACAGTGCAAGAGATCTTTTTTTTTCTTTTTGTCAGCTATTGCATATCATTTGTTTGTTAACTAATATCAAATATGCCTTTTCCAATCCAACTTCAAATTTGGAGTGGAATGAAGTCTGGTCACTTCAACCAATCCATTTTTAACTCCAAATTTGGAGTAACACTATTAATTTACACCAAATTGGAGTCAACGTTTATCCATTTTTTTATCCGTAAAATGTCTGCTTAACTATATCACTTTTTATTATTTATTTGATGTATTTATTTAATTTAATTAAGATTTGAATTTAATTAAATCATTATTTTTATTAATACTTGCACAACTTAAAGTAAATAATAAAATAACAACTAGAAAATAAAATAAATTACTTGCACCAAACCTAAATATTTATTTCAGAATGATGAAACCATTTTTTTCTTAGTGGTAAGAGATATATAATCAGGATCAATCTATATATTTAGTCAGTGAATACAATTGTACAATAAATGTTTCTAAAAAAATGTTGCATAAAGATTCTGCGATGAAGTGTGCTTCTTGGTATCCTTCTTATGGGTTGTCAGCCAAATACAGCTTAAAGGCCTGTGGTTTGAGATAAAGTGGCTTCAGATTGGAGTAGCTCACAAGCAGGTGTTGATGCCCAAGAAAAAATGGGGAAATGAAAAAATTGTTTGACTGAATTGTCTAAAATAAAATATCTATTTTTGCCTGGGAAGTTTTTATTCGTTGAAGGCTTGAATCCTCGATAACAATCAAGTTCTTATGCTGTCCTGTTAGTGATGAGGTAAGATGAAGTATAAACTGAAAGAGGTGGTAGTGTTATGGCATGGAACATAAACAGGACTTTGTTAAACAATTCATGACTGTCCATAATTCTAAAAAATATGATAAAGGAAATGAAATATATACTTGAAGAAACCCAGAAAGTTTCTTTTGTTTTTACTTAAAAAGATCAATTTATCAACAGCCTCTTTTTAGTTGTTTGTTCAGTTTTAAATCTTGTTCATTATTACAATTTTTGGTTCTTGTGTCGAAGTAATGCTAATTACATCTGAAATAATGAAAAAGTAAAACAGCGCTCGGGAGAGGAATGTCGCTTGAAGAGAAAAAGAATTTGAAGGAGGATCTGAAGTCTTTAAAAATGGAAGACATATCTTCCTTCATGGAGTCATTGCCCCCCGACTTTCTTACTGTACTGCGCACTGAGTAAGGATGAATTTCATATCTTCAACTCTCATTACCGGAAATTTAGGGATCTTTATAGCATTTACTTCATATTCTCTGTACCATATAGTGGGTTGCTAAGGTCTTTGATCAGCAAGTTGGGTGCTCCTCAACGCATCCGGCTACTAACTTATGCTAAATGCGCCTTGCGTGGTCTCTCTCCCAAGGCAAGTTCTGAATCAGCAGGTAAGCATGTGGCCAGTAACATTATTCCATATTAATTGTTAAATAATGCAAATGGATTAGGAGAACACATGCTCATATAATAATATTCTTCATTTAAATTATCTTAATATTAATAATTTCCAAACTTGGTGCTATTTGTTTAATTATTTAGTATAACTCATCATTGTCATTATTTATGGTTCCAAATAAGGATGCCCTGAAATCAGGTGATATTTCGTACATTGTTATTATACTTTAGTTTTTCGGTAAACTAGGTTCACCGATTGAGCTGATGAGCTTGTTGGCTAGAGGAACCAAATTAACTTTGTACAGTTCATTGGAAGTGCTTCAAATCATGATGTTTAAGATGAGGCTTACCATGTACTTTTTACTTCTGGCTCTTCGCAAATTGCACATCATCATTGGATGTAAATTGGACATTTTGTGGGGATATCCATACGTCTATTCTCTTGAGTACTGAAGGGCCAAATTTCAAACCCTTACAACTATCTTGGAATTGCAATTTCCAAAATAAATAAATAAATAAATAAATGTATCATTTTGTGTTGACATAATAATTCTCTACTAGTTTTGATTTGATCCTTCTGCTGTGCATTGAACAATTCCAGTAGAGCTAACTAACTCACGCCCACTTTCAGATTCTGCAGCGTATCATCTTGTGTCTAAATTCAAGACAAGCATCAAATTCATTCAACTGAGATTCCTCCTTGGTAAGGAAGTTTCCATCATCATATTTACCATTATTTTACTTGATATTGGGAAGAGAATGAAAAGTATGTGGATTTATTTGCAGAAATTCTGGAGTTTGTTGCTTACGTAAATGAAATTAAACACTCCTTGGCTATGAAGTTGAGACAAGTCGTGTCATCAGCTGGAAATCATATTTGGAGCTTACACCCACTTTTTTTATCAGCAAGTTAAATCAAGGGTCAATTCCGTCCTTCAAAGAGGTGAAATTTCAATATTTTGATAATTCGATTTCCTAAGAAAATATGGGTCTTTTTTTTCCCCTATATTTTCTAAATCATGATCTTTCCCTTGGTTAGCCTTTTTGATGAATTCATATGGTATTGCAGCTATATATACTATGATGGTTTATATTTATTTAGATTTTCATCCTATGTAGTCCATTGTTGAATAAATTGATGCCCCTATGTATAATAAATTTAAGTCCTAAAGTAACATTGTATATGAACTTATGCGACACAAATTATATTGGTCACCATAAAAAAATTTATCTAAAAATTAAGCACATGATTGTAATTTCAATAAAAGATTTACAATAGAAAGAAATAATCTACTGATGTTGAAAAATACAATTGATTTTATCAAGAGTCTTAACAGAAAATTCATGGGTATAGGAAAAAGTTCTCTCAAATCTTTCAAACTTATTTTAATAGTTAGTGGAGGTATAACTATAAAGATTGTCATTAGAAAAGAGTATTTTAGTTCTAATATTGAAATATACTTTGCTCGTTGAACTTTTAAATTGTGTGAAGGGTGTGGATTTAGTTGAAGTGAGAGATAATATTATTGACTAGCATTAGCAATGGTGCGGGGGGGGGGGGGGGGGGGACAATCCCGATTTATGTTCCTGATCTAAAAACGTGGAATAATTTCCCGCCATCCCTGCACCTGTGGAGATTCTCATTCCTATCTGTTCTTTTTTTTCTTAATAATATTTCATTTTATTCAAAATAGTGTCATTCTGGAATTGTCATAGATAAAAAAATATAAAAATTGAACTAAAATGTTTTGAAACAAAATCATTTTAGGGAAATTAAGATGAGATGAGATAATTTAAAAAAAGAAATAAGATAAATTTGAGATGAGAAAAGATTGTAACCCCTGAGTATTTGACACTCTATTTGACACTCTCGAGTAAAATGGACATTAAGAGCTTCCTTTGTCATAGCTATGCTCGTTTGCGAGTTTTCATCAACGACATCAAATGATGTACCATACGCCAACACCCTCATAACTTAGTATTTTGCTATAATGGTAAAATGTCTTGTCTACTTATGGCATTAGGCCTTTGTTGAAAATATTCGTCACCAGAAGTAAAATCCTTCATTATACGAAGGAATTTCGATTTTTGCATGTGAAATCTACATCATAAGATTTTAGAAGTATGTGTCGGGCTGTAGTCAAAATAATCGTTCACCTAAGCTTCTCACCATTACCGTCTTCTAGTCTAGGAGTGTTTCCTATGATCAGATTATAATTACTTATGATCACATTTTCGATAATGCAATCAATTTGCTGATTCTGTTAAACGCATTGTTCTTTTAATGCATCAAGTGCAATCAATTTGATGATTCTGTTAAACGCATCATTCTTTTCATGCATCAAGATTGAAAGAATCAGAACTTGATTCTAAATTTAGTAATGAGTTTTCATTGAGAGAAATTTGTGAAGTGAAATTGGTAAGCTTTTGTAGGAATTATACTTGAATAAAATCTAGAGTAAAGAGAGATTTAATGCAAGTCTGATATGAATCAATAAGATATATAAGAAATGCATGTGAAACTAATATAAGTTTGATATAGACAATTACTTTTGAGAGTTGGTAGAAATGAGAGACAAGAGCATGTGAAAGTTGGTGTGATATAGTTTTAATAATGAGAGACAATGCATTTGGAAGCTAGCATAAGTTTAATAATGACAATTGTTTTTGGGAGTTAGTAGAAATGAGAAATAAATGTATGTGAAAGTTGGTGTGCTATAGATTCAATAATGAGAAACAATACATGTGAACTAACTTGAAATATACAACTCACATTTTAGAGATAATTTCGTGTGAATTTATTTTGAATTTGTCGGTTATATCGATAGATAGGACATACTTAGAGTGCTCACGAGAACATGTGAAAGTTATGAAAAAGAATTAGAGTAGAATAGACACTCAATTATGAAATTAAAACTACTAATTGGAATTACATGAAATTAAATAAAATTACATAAATTAAAAAGGCTTACTAGACAATAACTAAAATGACAAACTAATATTATATGAAAATAAACTACATTCACTGTCTAAACACAATTGTCATTAGATACATATCATCTCTTTATCTTTTGGAATAAATGATATTTCGCCAATGTATTCAACATATAATCCTCTTTTGTTGGCTCCAATTTGATTCCAATTGTTGGCTCCAATTTGATTCCAACACTTCTCAATTTGCTCATTACTCCAACTTCAAATGACTACTAAGTCTTAATGCACAAATTTTTACAGCAACATCATTCGTTGAAGAAGATTGTGATGACCTTCTTTTTATTTTTCCTTCATCTTTCGTTTTATCTCTAACTATAGGATGGGGGGAATATTTAAACATCCACTACATTGAGTTTCTAGATTGGAGGGGATAAAATATTTCTCATCTTTAGGTCTGTAAATGAACCAATTTGAGCTGATCAAGCATCTGTTCAAGCTTGTTTGAAATGTTATTGAAGTTCATAATTTATGTTTAAGCATTTTTGATAATTAATTGAGTCGAGCTTGGACGAACTTTAATACACCTAGTATGAATCGAGCTCGAGTACTTAGATATTTTTACTCGTATTCCATCCTTTTTTTACTTTTTGAGCCTGAGTACAAAATATTATCAAACGCAAAAGTATGTTCAAGCTTGTTTTATATATAGCTTAAATGAATCTTCTAACAAATAATCTCGAATCAAGTATCAAATAATTTGGTTTGATTTAAAGTCCTACCCATCTTCATTAGGTCTTAATCTTTTTGAGTTGACATCACTTTCTTCATGACCCTCTTCATTTTAAGAATTGAATTGAGAAGCAAATAATTTGGTTTTGCTAATTTTAAGTTCAACATAGGATGTTTACTCAACTTCATCAAATAAAAACAAGTTTTGAAACTTGTTGCCACTTGCTTTATATATTGCATGAGCATTTTTCTCAACATCTTTCTTACTCATTTCGCTCCTTTTTCGACCATCTGCTTCCTTGTAAGTTGCAATCCACTTTCTTTCATTTTTTCTAAGTTGTTTCCAATGACCTTTCATTGAATCCATGTTTCTTTCACTGTTTTTTTTTTAAATATATGTTTTTGTTGAGTTTCGTGAAATAGGTTATCTACTTGTACCCATAATATAACATTTTTGATTTATGTCACGTATGTTACTTGCACAAGCAAACCATCAAGATGATATTAGGATTACATCTTCTTTCACACATGAATAACATTTTTTTGCCTGCTTTGATTTGTTTATATTAGTTGAAAGTCTTGGAACAAATTTTGGGGGATATTTTGTGATGTTTGGACTGATTGAAACTTAATTGAGATTTATGAGAAAATTGAGAGTTTTGATAATATTGAGAGATTGGATAATTTTTTAAGTTTGGTAAAAGACTGAGTTTTTGATTGAAAGTTAAGATATCTTCGAAGTTTGGATAATTTTGGGAGTTTGAAAATAAGTTAGATTGTTTGGATTTCTATAGGAAATGATAGAAATTAACTAAGAAAAGAGAGAAGTTTAAATTATTTTTCAAAGTATGTCAATATTGGGCTTTATTTATTAATAATTAAAACATATAAATTTTAATTTTTTTTTTTGTAATTGTTATCTTCAATATAAACATTTAAATTATGGCTACAAAAATATATTTTCACAGATAAAAAAGCGACAAGTGTCACTTTATCAAAATTACATGGGTGAAGATATGGGGTGATGTTAGGGTGTCGGGTGTCAAGCTCAAGATATTTATCCATGTAATTTTGAAAAGTGTCACTTGTCACTTTCTTATTTGTGGAAAGAGATTTTACAAGTATAATTTAAATTGTTACTTTTGAAGATATTTTTTATTAAAAAATTTATCAAAATTCGCATTTTTTATTTCTTTATAAATAGAACTCAAAATTTACTATTGTGAAGCACAATATGAAGCTTCACACAATATGAAGCTATCTCCCTCTTCTAACCTAATTTCTATCATTTACTATTATAAATTCAAATAATTTAGATTATTTTTCAAACTTCCAAACTCCAAGATTATTCAAACTTTGAATCTTATCTTTACTCTCAATTTTTTTTTCGAACTCTCAATATTATCAAAATTTCTTGTTTTCTTCGAATCTTAATCAGACTCTTATTTCTGAACAAGTCAAAATATCTTCCGACAAATTATCTTCCAAGATGTTCAATAAATAGATACAAATCAAAAGGGGACAAAAAATGTTAGGGTGTGAAAGAAGATGTTGCTCTAATGTTCTCTAGTGAAGATAATATACGTGACAGACTTCAAAAGGGTGATATTATGAGTACGGGTGCAAATTCTATTTCATGAAAAGAAAATCCTAAAGAGATCGGCGTAAGAAACATGGATTCATCTTCAGAAACGACTTAATGAAAACAAGTGGATTACAAGGAAGCAAATGGTGGAAAAAAGTAGTAGAATGAACTAAAAAGATGTTGAGAAAGTAGCTTGTACAATTTATGAATCAATTGACAATAAATTTGGGGTCTTATTTGTATATAATGAAAATTATGAGTAAACATCTCAAGTGATGATTAAAATTAGATCATGATTCAATGTTTTCACCCTCAAAATGAAGAAAGTGGTGGCAACTTAAAAAAGATCCGAGGAGTATTGAAGATGTGGAGTATCATATACCATCTAATTCAGAAACTTTTAAGTAGTGGATTTCAACTATTCCTCGTCCTACAATTAAAGATAAAGCGAAAAATAAAGAAAAATGTAGGACATCACAATCTTCTTCCACTAATGAAGTTGCTATAGAAATTCATGAATTGAGATTTACTAGAAACAATGAAGTTAAAGTAATGAACTCATTGAGAAGTGAGAAACTTGAATTAGAGCTCAAAAAAAATAATAAAGGGAGATTATGAAATCAAATTATGTTAGAATATATTATTGTGAAAGATCACTTATCCCTGAAAGATGAAACGTCATCTCAAGACAATTGTGTTTAGACAGTTAATGTAGTTTATTTTCATGTAATTTTAGTTTATGACATTTTAATTATTGTTTTGTGAGGTTTTAAATTTGTGTAATATTAGTTAATTTGATGTAATTCTAATTAATAATTTTAATATGTAACTGAGTTGTTTGTTCTACTTTGAATCTTTTTTGGAATTTTTTATATGTTTTCATGAGCACTTAAATTATGAGTTGTCTATATCAAACTATTGATATAGTTGGCATATTCAATATGAATTCACATGCAATTGTCTCTCAATTATGAGTTGTCTATATCAGGTTAGTTTACATGCATTATCTCTCGTTATTGAACTGTATCATATCAGTTTTCACATGCACTTATCTCTCATTTTTACTAGCTCCCAAAAGCAATTGTCTTTATCAAACTTATGCTAGTTTCTACATGCATTGTATCTCATTATCGAATCTTTATCATACCACATTTTACATGTTGTCTCTCATTTCTACTAGCTTCTCAGAAGTAATTTTTTCTATCAAACTTACGCGCATTTCCTATATATACTTGTTGAATCCATATCAGAGTTACACTAAAATCTTTTTTTATACTCTTTTGCTTCCTCTCAAGTATAATTCATTTCCAATAGTTTATCATTCTGCTTCATAAATTTCACTCAATGAAAACTCATCAATAGATTCAAGTTTTGGCTTTCAATTTCATCAAACATTATGAATGGGAAGAATAGGTTCAACAAAATCATCCAATTGATTACATCATTGAGAATGTGATAATAAGTAATCATAATCTAATTGTGGGAGATCACACTTGTAGAGCCTAAAAACAGCATTGTGATAGGATCACAAGATTGGTGAGACCGTTTGATAAACAATTATTTTGTTAACAAGCCAATGTATAATTATGAGATTTTTCGGTGTAGATTTCACATGCAAAAATCAGTATTCCTTTATATAGTGGAGGTCATTACTTTCAATGATGAATATTTTCAACAAAGATCAGATGTAATGTCATAAGTAGATGATGATTTCATTATTACATAAATGTATTAGAACTATGAAAGTGTTGTTGCATGGTATATCATCTGCTTTTGTTGATAAATATTTGTGAATTTTTGGCAAATAAAGCTCTCATAAATTTCGTAGGTGTCATTGTCTGCTTCTATGGCAAGTACTTCATAAGGTCTCATGAACTACATTTGGTCAGAGTAAGTATTATGTTGGATTCGAAGACATAATAAACAATATTGACTACATGCATTAAGAATGGAAAAACTGTCCTACTACATGGGTTGAGCAATATACAGAAAGAATTATAAAGCCAATAATAATTTTGGGAGTTGTTATGTCATATGATCTATGGATATGACATGCATTCTTTGAAACACTAGATTTGTGCAATGATATTAACGTACTCCGGTTGAGCAATATACAGAAAGAATTGTAAAGCCAACAATAATTTTGAGATTTGTTATGTCATATGATTTATGGATATGACATGCATTCTTCGAAACACTAGGTTTGTGCAATGATATTAATGTACTCCACTGATCTCCATCATGACATCTTGGAAGGTTGAGAAGGTTGATTATGCCGTGAATGGTTGCAAAAATTATAAGACATTATCTCACTGATGACATATTATTGCATTTGTCAAGTCAATTTTTGCTACACAATCTGAAAGCACAAGTTAGGCAATTAACATCATGAAGTTGTTAGAAAAGATATCAAGCGAGCATTTGGAGTTCTACGAACTCTTTTTATATTACTTCAACGCTCATGTTTTGTTGGGATAAACTTCTGATGAGAAAAATTATGATGAATTGTATTACCATGCATAATATGATAGTAGAGGTTGAATGAGACATATCAAAACTATTATGATCTCATGGGTTTTTTTTTATGAATAAACCTACAAACCGACAGAAGAAATGAAATACAAGAAGTTGACAATGATCAACTTTTTTTTTGTATTTTACTAAACATATTGCAAACTTGTCCACTTATATGACTAATAAGGAATTATTTTAGAATAGAGAAACTCATATCTATACTAATATAAAAGTAGGATTGTTAGGAGAAATTACAAAAATATTGTTTTCTTTCTCAAAATTGTCATGTCATAATATCAGTAATAAAAAAAATTGAAAATAAAATTATTATGTCAATTCATTGTCCTGTGATGATTCTGAGTATTGTGCAGAATTGCTGTAATCAACTGTTTTTAATATTTTTATCAAACAACTTTTTACACCCCCAATATTGAAATAATAGATTTTATCTTTACATTTTAATTAACTACAATAATATTTTTTTTTTAAAAAAATTTAACTACAATATTAAACAGCAAAATACTATAAAATAGTACTTAAAACAGGGGACAAAAATGCCTCGTAACTTCCTAAGCAATGTATATCTTTTATAGACAAAGAAAAAGAATAAGAAAGTCAGCTACATTCTCTTAAAAAAAATTGCTGTGATAAAGTGAGAAGAGAATGAAGGTTTGTGATATTTATAGGAATGGACAACAGAAATGCAGATCTGAGCGAGGTTGAAGTTTGATGGGTAGACAAAAGAAGTGATGGTGGCTTTGTCGAAATTGAAGGCTAGAGGGGCCGAGAATTACAGCTGTTGCTGCAACACTTGTGGAAGGCATCATCGCTTCGGTGAAATAGGCGTGGTAGTGAAGACCACTGTACCATGAACTATGGTCTTATACGTGGGCACATAATTTAGTAAATCTATTAATTTTAAAAGAGAATGAAATTATTACACGTTCTTGATGGATATATTAAAAATTATCCATTATAGATATTTTAGTATTTTCCTTTAAAATACATATTGTGCATATGTAAAAAAATGGTGAGATGATATAATCAATTAAAATTAAATACAATTTGACCTAAATAAATGCTCTCGAATGGGCCTTTTGAGTAATGGGAAAACAATAAAAATTAAATAATATTTTAAAATTAAGGCCATAAACATTTTTTAATATTTTCTTTTTTGATTTCTGATATTTTCTAAAACATTTGTTAACATATTTTTTTGATTTAGAAATGATATTCCAATTAAATATAAATATTTGAAAAGTTTATTTTAAAAATTGTGATAAATCAGAAATTATAATAATTGTGATGAAATGCAAGGGAGTACTCCTAGCTGCTCTTAAAAATGACTTCATTTAGCATGGAAAAGATTCAGCGCTGATAATTGAATCATGCATTTCACATTTTCTATATTTGTAATCTAGTATTCCACACATCTATTTATAGCTTGATTTATTTATTTCGATTTCGTATTTCAATTATTGTAATTTTATTTTTGTTATTGTGGTTGTAGCTTATTTTTAAGTGTGGTGATTTTTTTTTCCTTGTTATAATTATGAATTTAGAATATCAAATATTTTTTTATATATTTCTTACACCTTTTTAATATGGTAAAAATTGATTATAAATAATATATGCCATTCATAAATACGGAGAAAATTTTATTTTAGATTGAGTTAATGTCACTGATGAAATATAAAAGAGTTCGGCTGTTAGGTTGTGTAGGTGAATGAGAAAAAATGTTTTTTTTTTTTTTTAATTACAATTTTAAGGTTTAGTTGGATTATTGATAAATCTATATAATGGATTGACATTCCGGTTGGCTAGCCAATCGTCTCACGACACCCATCTTTAACTGTGACATTTCTAGTGTCACCAATAAATGTAGTTTTGTTAATTAATTAACAATAAAAAAAATTAAAAGAAAAAAATCGTTAGATTATGAGAAGGAAAAAAAGCTGCAGCGTGAATTGGGAATAGGGCATAGGTTGTGGGTTTGATGTTTGAGGTTTTTCTTTTTTTTTTTTAATTAAATTATTTTTTCTTTGAATATTATAATATTTTATGATTGTATTGATATTGCATATGGAATAAAAATATTTAAATTTTGATGCATTTTTATATCTTTTTTATTGAGTTATAATAATTTCAATTATAGCACTAGACTAAAATATAGAAGTTTAATAATGTGTTGAGTAAAAACTATATTTAACAGAATTACAAGTATGGAATAAAAAATGACAATAAATAATACTGCAAATTAGAAAATGAATAAAATAAAAAATTTAAACAAAAATTTAGATTATAACTTTTAAACGTCTCATATTTCGACGAAAGATTTAATCAAATCCGTAGTTTAAGTTATTTATAAAATTTTATGTTAATATTTATATTCTAAATTCCTAATATTTTCAAATACAAATATTTAGATTGATGTAAATTAAAAGTTAAAATACGTGAGCATTTATTAATATAAATATTAAAAATATGACTATGTTTGTTTAAGGTTTTATGAGTCGTGGTTCAGATTTAAAAATCTCAAATTCTTATTTGAGCTCTCTAATAAATAAGGATTATTAAATTCATTCAAATACTATTATATTAAAAAAAAAAACACACTATATTAATCTTACATTCTAACTTATTAATATATAAATTTTAATACACATATAAATTTCTACTATTACAATCATTCAATCATCACATTACATCAACTAATTATATAATATTTTTTTCTACACAATTTTTTCTAGCATCGATTTGACATCTACATTACTAATCATACCATATAAAATCTTCAAACAAACTTAAATTTTAATTATTCACCTTTATTTCAAAAATTAAGGAATTCAAAGTCAAGTTTTCTCAATCCTATATAAATCCAAAACTATATTAATATTTCATGGTAATATAGTATATTATTACATTACATTATCAAAAAATTAAAATGATTAGAGATTATACAACAAATTGTGCAACGTACGAGAAGAATACTAGTATTTATAAAGGAATGACATGTGCCACCTGACAAACTCATAGTTATTCTCATAAAATAATTAACAAATAATTAACAAATAATGTCACATCCACATTTCTAACATAGCTAAATTTGTATTAAATTTTCATATTAAAAGATATTAAAAGTTATGTAAGTGAGTGTGTGATTTTTGTATTTTTTTTAATACATAATAGCATAAAAGCCTTTCTTGCACGTGAACATCCATTAAGATTATAACATATTTCATAACACATATCATACTACAAACCACACTCACATGTATATTTACATATTTATGCATATTAAAGTATGAGGATGAAATAAAAGTCCATGTACTTTATCAAAATATTATTTAAAATAAAATAAGTTCATAGAGTAGCCCAACAAAACGTTATCCATGTACACCATTTTCGAACCCGTAGGAGCTTAACTTCATGGTCAATAAGTCCATGACCTTATACATCATCAGGTTCATCTGCAATGCATGAACTATATGAGCAAAAAAGCTTAGTAAGCAGAAATTATGCACGTAACATGAATAATACAAAATAATGTCAATGATGCATGTTAATGAATGAAAATATTTATTTCAAAACTGTTTTTCTTTATTGGGCCTTTGACCACCATCTACTAGGCATCGGGTAGAGCTCAATATAACATCATTCATCATAGTCATATTCATGTCTCATATGCCATCGGCTGAACAAATTAAGTCATATTTATGTCCCACATGCATCTGTTAAGCATATATCGTTAACGATCATATTCATGTCTCACATGCCACCGATTAAACGAATCAAGGCATATTCATAGTTCACATGCCACCGACTAAACATATAGTATACCATAAGCATGATATACATGTCTCGGTGCACTAGTAGTGGTTAATAAAATATTTTTCTTCAAATCATGTCGTCCATATAGAATGCAATAACTTTCATCATATAAGCATGCATGTTTTGATGCTCGTGAATGATAATGCAACCTATATATTTCAACATAGCATCGTTCAAACACATCAATTCTCAAGAAAACGTAAAATCACATAATATCACTCAATCAATATATATCATGAAATATTATGTTCATACATTATCATTGCAAATAAATTTTTTCTTAACTTGCTTTTTATGAAATTCCTTATCTCTTGTATTAGTCAAGATTAATCTAAAATAGCAAGTTAAATATTTTATTAGACTATTAAAACTAATTGAAACAATTTTGAAGGATTAAAGTATTTTTTATTTAACTTGCTCAGAAGAAATTTCATAAAACAATTAATTTGTAGATAAATGCATTTCCAAAATCTTGTAAAAGTTCTCTTAATTTAAATTATTGGTTATAATTAACAGATTACAAATAAAATTATACTTTGCACCATAAAATAGCATACTTAACTGATTGAAGGTATATTATTAGATGCTAAAAAAAATTACTGAAATTCATTTATGTCTCTAATTAAATAATAAATTAGCTATACAATTAAAATCACTATCTAACTTAATAAATTAATCAATTCATCATCCCATCCAAAAATTAAGAATCAGCCTCCTTCATTTGAATAAATTAGCGTCTGCATACATATGGCACTTTATAAATTAAATAAAAGAATGAAAATTTAAGTTTAAATTGCATACCTTATTTGATTAAAAACTATGAGACTTGACTTTAAAAAAAAAAAAGAATTTTTTTTTTGTTCTCTAACTACTAGAGCACATATATACTGCAAAAGGGTGTGTTCTCTGTTTATCTCCAAAAGAATGAACATATATGCATAATTATCCTTATTCACCGCCTCGTCAATAACTTATACGTTAAACTTTTTTATTTTATTTTTTTATTATTATTATTATTATTATTATTATTATATAATATGTTAAGTTTAGTTGCTGTAAAGTTATTATTATTATTATTATTATTATTATTATTATTATTATTATTATTATTATTATTATTATTATAATATAATATGTTAAGTTTAGTTGTTGTAAGGCTATTACATATCACTTACACCTAAATATTATAATAATATAAAAGAAACTTGCTGTGCTCATGTTTAACATATACGACTGTTATTAACTGGATGCACAATTCACATATTGTATGCCCATATATATAAAGTTTTGATTTATTTCTCTTTCACATTTTATATTTATACTATATATTGTTATTTAAATAATTTACTTTGTGCACTTAAACATTATTAAAGTCTCAACCATTTATATTAGGATTTTCTCATCGTAAATCATGTAAAAGCATATAAATAGTTTAATATTCAAAAACAAAATTATAATAATGTAAGACGATAAATAACACATAAACAATAAGATATGCATATAATGCATGGAGTGTATTGACTAATAAAGAATAATAAGATCTATACTAAATAAAATTTGATAAAAAAAAAAAAAAAACTACAGCTATTGTGACTAATCACTGACTTCAAATTTGAAGTTGATAAGAGACATTACTAAATAATATACAAGTTTTATCTCAAATTGTTAAAATAACATATCCTTTTTATATAAAAATGAACGACCACATGTGCCACATTGCAAGCTTATAATTATTCTCATAATAATTTTCTTTAACAAATAAGATATATATTAAATAAAATTTGAAAATGACAATAGTTATTATGACTAATGACTTCAAATTTGAAGTTGATACGAAACATTACCAAACAGTATGGAAGTTTTGACTAAATTTGTTAAATTAACAAATGCTAAACTTCAAATATAAGACATATATATATATATATATATATATATATATTATTCATTTATTTTAAAAAAATTAAAAAATATTAAAATTAAGGTGTTATGATTGATAAGGATTGTTCAGACCTATTATTAGTCTATGAATTTTTGCAAATATGTGTTCGAAAATAAAGTATTGAATCTTTTATTCACTGTTTTACATATAATTGAAAATATAAGTTGAAGAGTCATTCTAGATTAATAGTAAAAATCAAACTAGAAAAAATGGCAGATGAGTTGAATAATATTACAAGTATAACAACATATATTTTTCTAAAATAATAAATAAAATACATTTATGTTGCTTATAAAAGAAACATATACTTCAGCACCATATATGTAATGCATAACAGCATAACTGATAACACCATAAATGTATTTGTATCTATATAAATAATATTATAAATTTTCTAATTTTACTAAGTTTTTTTTAATTGCTTTTTTCTTTTAATCTTGTGTACTACATAAATCCTATACTAGTTAAGAAATATTTTAGGGGTTGAGTTGGGGGTAAATTTAAATATAACATTAATATGAAACAAAATTTAATATCCAAAATGATACTTATTTTAAAAGGAAGGGAATATAAGAAGGTACAACAAAATCCAAATTTTCAACAATTTATATATTTATAAATATAAAAATAATATATTATAGATCCCATGCAAAATAGGTGGGGAGAAGATGATGAACGTCCCTACCTCATCATCAGAGTGATATTTTTGTCATCCACCATATCCTTAACGAATAATCAAGAAATCTCCATCCCATTCGGGGGATAAGCTCGACACCATTGCAAACCTGATAGGCTCAGTCTCGACTCTACTCGTTAAAGACGAGTAGTAATTCTATTAAGGAAGAAAAGAATCGACAAAGCACAACTCAATTGTTACTTAAATAGGCAAATATATTTAGGATGAAATAGTGAAATATCTTAATAAGGTTCCAAAACCTATCGAATCAGTATTATTGCGCTTAGGTTCAAAAACTGCCCAACCTCAAGTTTTCGTCCAGTTGATTTTGAGTAGCTCGCTAACGAGCCAGCGACACAACACTAAAACCAGCCAATGGGGCCAAACAAAGTTCAATGGACCACATGTTGAGAGAAAGCGATGTAAAAACCAACTCTGGTCCCATATTGGATCATTCACTGGTTCTACATCACATCTTAACTCAACATTACATCCAAATCCATATATATCCATAAAAGGTCACATCAAAAAACCAACACAACAAAGCATATCTTCTAATATTGCCAAAAATAGCTCTCACAGATAACTGCAGGATGGACCACAAATGATTCCAAATATAAGAGATCGCATGAGACCCTACAAAGTCTGATCCTGAAATGAACAGATCAACTATATATTCATTTTGTTTCCAAGAAAGAGCAAAGTTGGATCAGATATCAAGAACCAGCTTACAACTAATCAGGCTGCAAACGGTATTTAATCAGCCGTGCTTACCTAAAATTTCCCAAACCGAAAATGGCCAGCAAGTAAGAGGAAAGCACAAGAAGGAATTCAAATAAGTCTGATCATAGTCTAGGATATGCTTAAGTTTCTTTCGTTGGTGACTTGTAAGGGCCATAAAGGCTGCTTTAATGTTTGCAATACATCACATCTACTTAGATTGAACAGATCATAGTGAAATGCAGCAACAAAAGCAGAGCTTTAGCATAATAAAATGGAAGATAAATTATTCAAGAGTATTAAGTTTTTTTGACAGGGAAATTTTCCCACCAGCATATAATCCCATCACAGCATCTCAGATGATAGTGAATGGCGCCAAGAAAAAAGTCTTCTCATGCAAATCAGACCTAAAAACATAGGAAGGAAAGAAACAATAATGAAAAGTTGGCAAAGAGGGATTGGTAGAAACAACGGCAAGGATGTGCATACACTTACACTCAGCATGAAAGTTTTGCTTTAAGCTCATCAGCAACCGCATCAATGAACTCTTCAGTGTTCAGGTACTGGTCTCTTGTCAACCTATACCATTTGAGAGAAAGGAAAAAAGAAAATGTTGAATATGATTGCATAAAATGAGATGACTAGCAATTTAAAAATAAGGGAAGAAAGGAAAGATTAAGAAGGTTTACTTGGATCCGTGGATGATGAGGGCAAGATCCTTGGTCATTTTTCCAGCTTCTACGACACCAATACAAGCTGCTTCTAATTTCTCAGTGAACTCCAAGAGCTTTGCATTATCATCCAACTTCGCCCTAAAAAAATTGCTCAATTATTATTATAAATGTAAAAACTCAAGCAAGCTCAAATGCAATGAGTAACTTCATGCACAGAATGACCAGATAAAAGGAATAAAATTAGTTACCTGTGAGCAAGACCACGAGTCCAAGCAAAGATTGAGGCAATGCTATTTGTACTGGTTTCACCACCTTTTTGATGAACCCTGTAGTGGCGTGTAACGGTTCCATGGGCTGCTTCAGCCTCAATTGTCTTACCATCAGGGCACACCTAAAATAAATGAGAACCAATATCCTGTCAGAATCAAAACAGACAATACATTCAAATGTGGTATTCTGTGATCAATGCTATACACAAATATTATTGTAGACATTCAGAACTGGAAAGTAGAGAAAAGCAATATTATTGTAGACATTCAGAACTGGAAAGTAGAGAAAAGCATAAAACTCATCAAGGGAAAGATGGAGGAACAAAACCAAGGACACTTAAAAAAAGATAGCATCAACAAAAAAGATCCAAACATACCAAGACTGAGGTCATCAGCCCAAGAGATCCAAAACCTGTCAAAATATAATTGAAATTTAAGAGGAAATGAATCTTAAGTTAATTATTTAAAAGATAAGTAACAGAAATAAAAAAAAATAAAAAATCCAGTGGCTACTTCTCCATTCGAATTCTATAGTATCAGAAGTACAATATCCATAACTGCAGTTCAAGATTTTGAAGTCTAATCTCCATACCTTGTGCTAAGAAGTCACTCTGCACATCTCCATCATAGTTCTTGCAAGCCCACACATAAGCTCCCTCGCTCTTCATTGCATATGCAACCATATCATCAATGAGACGGTGCTCATACCTAAAGTTTGGATTACACAAAATGTACAGTAAGTTGCATATATAGCTAGTGATCATAAAACCATATAATAATAATAATAAAGCAGATAAACTCACCATATTCCTGCTTCCTCATACTTTGATTTCCAACTTGATTCATAAACTTCTTGGAAAATGTCCTTGAATCTTTATTGAAGACAGAAAGTAATAAATTAGATTAAAATAAATAATTACTAGCTCCCAGTAATAATGATAAAGAGAGGCTAAACTGGCCACTTACCTGCCATCATACTTCTTGAGAATAGTATTCTTTGTGCTAAGATACAGTGGCCACTTTTTCTCATATGCGGTGTTCATAGAAGCCTCAGCAAAAGCACGAATTGACTATCCGACAATGTTGCAATCCAAAATACAAGTCAATCATCAATAATATAACTCATTTAGCGAAAATTTTCATCTTAGATCTGTCAAGCAAACCTCATCTGTGTTGTACATTGACAAAGCAACTCCACCAGCACCAGTGAAATTGTAGACCTCCAATTCAGTCTTCTCATCCGACCCTTCTGGCACTGCATACAGGTCAAACAAACTAATTCAACCACTAAATGAATTGATTATTTAAGCATTACAAGGACAAATAATGGCAAGTGGTAAGATTAAAGCAAGATGGATAACATGAAGCCATACCAAATACCAATTTGAGCTTTCCAGGTCCTTTGATTACTGTATCAGTTGCTCGGTATTGATCGCCGAAAGCATGCCTTCCAATGCAAATAGGTTTAGTCCATCCTGAAGGCAGCCACATATAAATTAGCAAACTGAATAATAAACTAAGACATGGTGAAAGCAGAATTAAAAAACATCAGCTATACCTGGTACAAGTCGAGGAACATTTTTACAGAGGATCGGTTCTCTGAAGACCGTTCCTGCATGAGAAAAGCAATTGTATTGGACCAGATCAATCACAAAGTCCACCGGAAAGCATTGTTCACTAACAAGGAAATCAATAGGCAACTTTAACTCACCATTCAAAATATTCCTAATTGTACCATTTGGACTCCTCCACATGCTCTTCAATCCGAATTCCTTCACACGAGTTTCGTCTGCAAGTGTTGTGCTTTGAAGCTTAAAACTTTATTCTATGATTAACTATAATTGGATCCAGATTAAAGTCAATAAACAATTTTTAAGTGACTACCTGGAGTGATTGTTGCACACTTAATTGCCACATTGTACCTGCAATTTTGAATAGACAGTTGAAATGAAGTAAGAATAGTATCCAACATTTGGTCAAGGCAATGCACCAGCTTCATTCAGAAAGTAAAAAAATCACAGAAATCGCATACTTGAGGGTAGCTTCTGCACTCTCAACAGTAACTTTGTCATCTGTGGCATCACGATGAGGAAGGCCAAGATCAAAGTACTTTATATCCAACTCCAAGAAAGGGAAAATCAACTAAAACAAAGAGAGAAAAGCTATTATGCACCCCAAAATAGCAAAATATATCACTTTACTGGAATATAAATAACTAATAAAGAACATAAAGCTGAAATGCTAATTTTACTACCTTGTCCTTAATAAATTCCCAAATGACCCTTGTCATCTCATCTCCTGAAAATGCAGAGATTTCATCAAAGCGAATAATTGTACAAGCATAGATCAATTAAGTAATCACTCCGCCTAAAATTTGCTTCAAATCAGATATTCAACAATGAAGTCAAACAAATGCTGGACCCAAGAAAACATGTATGCAGAGAATGGATCAATGATGAGACTCAAAACATCTAACATGAAAGTAACATGGGCCCAAGCTTTAATTGAAGACAAAAAAATCAAGAAAAGATAAAGACATTCGTATCATAGTTAAAAAGTTGCGATCTACAGAAACTGTACTTTCTTCATCGAATCATACATCAAATTCAGATGAATGTAAACATGATCTGATCGGTAAGTCTCTCTCTCTCTCTCTCTCTCTCTCTCTCCCACACTCACACACACACACAGCTAACAAAAATCAGTATAAAAATAAAAAGTAAGACATATTCATTGAAGCATAAATCCAACAGCAAATTATGCTCGCTAACAGATCAAACAAAAAAAAAAATTTTAAAAAAAAGATAGGGATCTGAATCTAACCGTCCATCTCGACGATGGGGTTGACCACCTTGATCTTTTCGAAAGCCATATATTTTCTCGTTCAAAATGAAAGAGAGCAGAGATTGGCAAATCGGGTATGAATTCTTGGACAACTCGCCGCGCAGCAGCTGGTTGAGAAAATGCTTAAAAGAGGAGAAGAGAGCAGTATAGTAGGTGAAGTGGGGCTTGAGGGTTGAGGGGAAGTCAAATTTAGTGAAAACACTGCTTATATAATGTTATTTTAATTTCTAATAAATATTTTTCTTTTGTTATTTTTGTATTTGAGTTTACCATAATAACCATTCCAAGCTGAATGATTGATAATTCATATTTTTTTAATTATATCATTGGGTCCTATACTCCTATCTAATTACTAGTATGCGTATCTGTTTATTTATTTTCTGGTTATATTAAATGAGTAGGTTTCGTTTGAAATCGTCTTACAAAATAAGATGGATGGGATAAAACGTAATAAATTATATAATATTTTTTATATATATTAGATAATATTTTTTAAATGAGTAGTGTTTGTATGCATCAAATGCATGAGTCATGATTCATGTAATTGAGAGTGCAGGTCGGGTTGGGTTCGATTTAACGGGGATTCGCGCTCAAATTTTTTTTTTAAATTTATGTCATAATCTTTATATTGTAATAATATAATTTTTATATTCTAATAGTATAACATTTACGTGCAAATTTCATAATAATTTCAGTGCATAACTTATACTTTTTTCTTTATAAAAATTCATGTTATATAGCTGAAACATTTATGTTGTAATAGTATAACATTTATATATAGATTTCATAACTTTTTCAGTAAATAATTTATACTTTTTTCATTATTAAAATTCATGTAATATAGTCGAAACATTTATATTGTAATAATACAATCTTTATGTTGTAACAATATAACTTTTATGTACAAATTTTTTAACATTTTCAGTGAATAACTTATATTTTTTCACTATAAAAATTCAATATGGTCGAAACTTTTATATTGTAATGATATAATCTTTATATACATATTTCATAACATTTTCAGTGAATAACTTATATTCTTTTCACTAAATGCACTGTAAAAGGTTATATGTATATAACAAAAAAGTTATAAGGACATAATTAAAATGTTAAGTTTGCTAAATTAAAAGATTATGCCAATATAACTGCAGAACTAGGGTTTGGGTTTGGGTTTGGGTTTGGGTTTGGACGCGTGTGGGTGCGTGTAGATGCTTGAAATACACTTTCGGGTCAAGTCGACCCTATTGCACGGATTTAGGATCCATGCACTTGGTGTATATAAATAATTGTATTTTTATATATCAGGTAATACTTTTGTGTTATATTATGTTGAATATGTACATAATACAAAAATATTACTAGATGTATAGAAAAATATTATTTAATATATATAAAAGTATTATATGTTGCACACGAGAGAAGAACGTATGGACAATTTAGGATCGTGCATTTTTGAGTGACCTGACTCAATTCGGGTCATGTATTTTATAATACAAAAATATTGTTTAATATATAGAAAAGTATTACTTGTACACATAAAGGTATTATATATTTTCTTATAGTCAAACTCAATTCAAAACGCATTCTATAATACAAAATATTACATAATATATAAAAAAGTAATATATAATACACACAAAAGTATTACATAATTTATTATGTTTGATCCGAATCGACCCACCTCATGGAATGAGATCTGTGAGATGATCTCACTCAAAACTCTGTTTAATAAAATATAGTGGAAAATCAGATATTTTAGATTTTCTTGGTAGAAATTGGTAGAAATGATTTTTTACAATTTAATTTTGAATCATTTGTCTCAACAAACAATGTCCTTATATACTTCAAATTTCAGGACATAATTCAAGTGGTTTGTGCGTTATGGAAAGATAATATCATCTCTTACACGTATCATAGAGTCTTCATGCTTCTTTATGATTAATCTACTACTTTTTTTTCTTTTTTTTAATGAATGAGACTCCACCCAAATACTTATTAGCAAATAGATCATCTATTATAGATTATGTTTTATTTGATATTTCAAAATAATCATTTTAAATGATATTTTTAATTAATATGTAATATGTATTAATGACATTAAAATACAAAATGAAAACATCAAAATATAATAAAGAATTCAAATTGTTTACCTAATGGTTGTTCTTAATTTTTCTAATTTTTCATTTTATAGTTATTTTCTCTTTTATGAATCTACAACATTTTCTATTGAGCGAGACTCCACCCATAGCTCTATTAGAGGTTATTCTCAATTTTGCATTCTATCATTTATTTGACAGTTTAAATTAGATTTTTTTTTTTTTATTAAGATAGGTCAAGAATTTATCAAAATGATATTTATCTCTTTCATGAAACTCTGAGGGACAACACTGTCTTGAAAAGACGAGTTCAATATATATATATATATATATATATATATATATATATATATAATATGATGATCTATAAAATAAGTGGACCTTTTCTTTTTATAATTATTATGATTATACATATTAAATAGTTTAGACACCCAACTACCTCTGGGGGGATGAGATAGATGTTTCAAACATAGATATTTTGTGTTAAAATTGCATCACGAAAGTCTCCTAGGTGGTTAGTTGTTACTGACTTACTGCATAAATAAATACAAAATGCTTATTGGTTAATAAGAAAATTCATTTATTTTAAGTTTACTTTTAAGAACATAAATAAAATAAAATAAAAACTTTCCTCCATGATTTTAAAATATATATTAATTAGTTTTGAAGATATAAAACAGATTTAAAGAATTATGAGTACATTTAAAATTTATTAAACAAATTTGGAATTTGGAATAAAATTATTCTAAACTCGCCATTTTGTCATCATCACTTCTATCCAGAAGATCTGTCTAATGAAATATAAAATATTCTCTCTTTATGGGGCAATGCAGTGGCAGACCACCTAACACAACTTAAATTTTATTAAATCCTCTCCATGATGATGGTGGTTTATGTTTTACGTTTATTTAATGTTAACATGTTAATGTATTTATTGTTTAGGTATTATTATCTACGTGCCATATATTTATTTAGTGTTAATCAAGTGTATGGGTCAAGATTTATATAATTGAGAGTGTGTGAGTTGAATTGGTTTCGATTCAGTCTTGATTCGCATTTAGTTTTTTTTTAATTTATTTTATAACTTTTATTTTATAATATAACATTTATGTTGTAATAATATAACATTTATGCACATATTTCATAACATTTTCAATGAATAACTTATACTTTTTTCACTATAAAACTTCATGCAATATAGAACCTTTATGTTGTAATAGTATAACATTTATATATATATTTCATAACTTTTTCAGTGAATAACTTATACTTTTTTCACTATAAAAATTCATACATGTAATATAGCCGAAACCATTATGTTATATTAGTATAACTTTTATATACAAATATCATAATCTTTATGTATTTAAAGAATAACATAAGGTTATATAATTACAACATAAATGTTATACTATTACAGCATGAAAGTTATGTTATTACAACATAAAGGTTTTGAAAGATATTATAAGTCTACAAAAGGTTATGCGGACAGAACTAAAAGGTTATGTCAATATAACTACAGAATTAGGGTTTGGGCACGTGTGGGCACACGTGGGACACATGAAATATACCCTCGAGTCGGGTCGACCCAATTACACGGATTTAAAATCCATGTATCTGATGTACAGAAATAATTGTGTATTGCAAAATATGCATTTATCCGAATTTTATGCTCTATATGTTAGGTAACAATTTTAATTAATATTAACTTGTAGTTAATTTGAATAATTGAAATAATTCAAAATATGCATGGGCTTTAGGATAAAGATATCTAGATAGTTATAAGATTCTCAAATTACATTAGTGAGACTAATGTAGAATATATAGAAGTGTACAATAGTATGATTATGATTCATACGGATCAGTGACAAGATTAACTATCAAATTAATTTTAAATTAATTTATATATATATTGAAATATTAATTTTTTTAGAAAATATAAATATCAACAAATAAAATCTCTAGAAGTTTTTAATAATAATAATAATAATAATAATACAAATGGACTTTTTTTCAAATTTTAAATAAATAAAAAGATACATTTAATCTAATTTTGTTTGTTTGGATGTGATAGTTTTGTTGGGCAAAAATTCATACAAAAACTGATCAGAGTGTGTAATATTGTTAGTGATGTGGTAAATGAATAACACGCAATAAAATAAAAATGAATTACAAAAAGATATTGTCATATTGAGAAAGACTTTCTTTGAAATACACACGTCCAAAATATTTAATAATGAAACTTTATATATAAACGTGAAAACACAATTGAGAAGACGAACAAACCTATTTAAATGAAAAATAGTTAAGAGTAAGAAAACTCCATGACTCTAATGAAAAGAAGATATGAATATTGTACAGTATGTTCTCAATAAAACTGTTGTAACATTAAAAATGCTTCTTCTTTCTCTCTTTTTTTACTTGTCGAAATCAGTCTTTAGAGATCTTCAATCTCTAATTTATTGACATCTGGAATGCCTACAAATCTCCATGATCTTCATGTCAAGCTCCCCTCTCTCACTTTTCCATAAACCTATGTACAAGTTTGTAAAACTTAACAACAAATAATCGATATCCCTAAATTTTAAGCATTTGATAATCAACTAAAATGAGACTTAGTCAAATCTCTTTCTTCAAGCTATAAAAACGTGAGGAATAAAAACTTGTAGCACAGTCCGACTAACTCCCTCCTAAGATTTAATCAAATATTCATTTCTCCAATAAAAACATGGATGACCAATTATCACACAAGGAAAATATTAGAAAATTGATTGTTATAAGTGGTGGGTGGCACCACTTTGACTAATAGTTAAGTAACTAAATGTTATTCCTTTTAAAGATTGGATGCCAAAAGATTAATCTACATTTTGGAATAAATAATTTAGACATTTTGAATCACTCAAAACCAATTTTTAGTGAGTTAGAAATTAAGCATCTAAGTTGACTACTTGAAATGAGAATGTAAAAGTCTTGGGTGTTGGAAAGAAGCTTAACCATCCCACAAAAAATGATGGATCTTGGAAATGCAATTATTAAAGAAGTCATGGTTTAATAATTAATAAACTCTTGAAGTGATATGCTTGTGCAATACACATGTGGCTTGGCTCGGCACGGTCCCAAACCCGATCCGACTCGACCTTGGCCGTGGACCTTGGCAATTGGATCAAATGACAAAGACATTGTTAATAAAAAGATGGCTTTTCCGGATGAAATGAAAATTTGATGACGTTGGGCTAGACTTAGGTAGACGGAGCTTGGGTTTTACTCTACCCATTATTTCAACATCGTGGACGGGATCAAGGATGCAGCGTTGTGGACGGGTTGCTGCATTGCAGCACCCATTCGTTGCATTACAGCCTAGATGAGGGCAAGTTGCAGCAGGCAAGTCGGCCATGGATACAGTGTGCTGTTTTCCAGCAAGTTGCAGCATACGGTCGGGGAATGCAGTAGACAACTTACAGCACCAGGCCGAGGCAATGCACCCGGCCGTTGCATTACAGCCCGATCGAGGGCAAGTTGCAGCAGGCAAGTCGGCGATGGATATAGTGTGCTGCTTTCCAGGAAGTTGCAGCATACATCTTTTATTGCAGTCTGCTTCATTACAACAGGCAATTTATAGCACCCGACCGAGGCAACCGAGGATGCAGTGCCAAGTTGCAGCATATATTTTTTGTTGTCGTTTCATTTTTTCAACGGGACGTTTCCTTGCGTTCAAAGACCTGTTAGTGGGCAGCTACTTCCCATTAATTCTCAGGTGTAACCCTGTGGTGGAGACCTATATATAGCTGTCATCATGCATCATTTTTCAAAACAACGAAAATACGAAACATCAAGCTTTTCATTTTGCATTTTGCTCAATTCTCCAAACACCAAAGTTCGTCGTAACTTTTGAGACTGTGGTGCTATATCTCAAAAGACGAAATTATTTTATTTTTGGGAGACGATATGCACGATCCAGTGAACACTACCCTGAACGTATCTCGTCTTAAGAAAAGAAGCTTTCCTCAACTCGACTTGAAAAACATTTTATTACTGCATCCTTGTAATATAATAGATTGCAATATACATTACATTTTATTTCTCTTCGTTTGTTTCTGTGTCCAACTTACGCAATCCATTGTAAAACCAACAATTTTAGGAAATAGGGTTATTTGGTTCATCTTGGTCAATCTTCTTCTATCCCTAGGAAATATGATTAGTTTGTTCAACTTGATCAATCTAGTTCCTCTTGCAAGAAAAATGTTAGTTGGCAATCTCCTAAAATGGCTAAACAAATCGATTAAACTATTAAATTTGATTTGGTTAAAATGAAAAATATTAAACATTATGTTTTTGAGAAATACAAAATAAATTGAATATAATAAGAGTTTAAAATTTAAACTCGGAAAATTGTTTAAAAATTTCTAAATTTGTTTAAATATTATTTTGAAATTAAAATTTATTTAAAAATATGAAAATAAATTGAGTTTGCTATAAATTTTTAAACATTGATGTTACATAACAAATACTAGTATTATTAATTGTCTAATAGTATGATTTTCAAAAGGTCCAAATGTCCAATGATTTTCGTCAGCCATTATATCTCACACTGACTGTGAAGGATTTGCTAATTAGGCCCTGAAACGGTGGAAACAGGAAAACCCCACCTCAAAACTCAAAAGCAAAACTTTTAATTAATTGGTTGGTAAATAATAAATTTATTAGTTCATTAGCAAAAAATATTTTTTGTCCGAACAATTCCTTTGATTTCTTTTATATTTTATATTATTAAAAAAATAAATAAAAATTATCATTAAAGATGTAGTATATTTTAACAAAATAAAACTGAATAATATAGAATAGTCAGAATATTTATTTATGTATTTAAGGAACTGGGAGCCGGCGACACTTGATGCTCAAATAAACCATCTTGTCTCAGAAAGAAAAGAACAATACAAACTTCTCTTTTGACTGAAAAATCTACATTTGTCTTTTCCCAATATTAGAAAAGTCTTTCTAAATATAAGAGGGATTTTCATTTTAAGGAAAAGACCAAAGCCAATGGATAAGAACAGAGAAATATCCACATCATTACTACTGGGTTTAATTAAATTGAATTTTCTTTTTTTACAAAATTACAATTCTAGTGTGACTTTTCAGAATTTGAAAGGACAAATCTGAAAAATAATGATTCCCTATCGAATATGAACATAAAATTGTTGATATGTAAATATCTCAATTTTTATTGTAATTTGAAATTAAGATTTATGGATTTGTGATATATTAATATGCTCATTATGAGTAGGATAATTATGAGTAGGATAATCAACCTCATTCCATAGCTTTTCAAAAACCCGATCTTATGCTTTTCTTTAACAAAAGATTGCTAAAATGTTTAGCTATTTTATACATGTTGGATGTCTCTTTTTTTTTTTTTTTCTCCTTTAAGATTAGTGTAACGTATCTGCCTTGTACGAATTGATAGCAATAAAAGACAACGATACCTTCAAATACTTCTTAAAGCTATTGGCTGATTTTTTTAATAAATATTCCACATGAATACATTAAAGAAACAGAAATTAATTTTTCTTTTTTTTTTTTTAATAAGAAAATTCTCAAATGAAGTTGATGAGCCAGATATCTTCTTTCGTATTTAATTATTCGTTTATAGTTAAATTGTGTAAATGCCTCTCATTACCCATTTTCATAGTACAAGGAACTTTTGTACCCCTTTTTTATCAAAATAACTTTTTTACCCATTTTATGTGCAAAAAGTCCAAGTTACCCTCAACTTCACTTACAATATATTTTATGTCTTTGTATTCAAAATTTAAATCTAAATACACTATATTATATTTTATATCCATTTTTTCTACAAATGTCTTTGATAGACAAGTTTCTAACAATCACTCTTCAAATACAACATGTAATTTTTTTTTTTAAAGATCTATTTATTTAGGAAAAAGATTTCAAAAATTTGTTTATCCGGTGAAGATATGTTTATCTGGGAAAAAAGATTTTGAAAATCTGAACACCACACTCCAACCAAAACCCTGTATTTGGGAAAATCATCTGAAATTTGTTTATCCGTAGAAAATATGTTTATTTGGGAAAAAAGATTTTCAAGATCTGATGCACTTCAACATGTACACGATTATAATTTGGGATTTGTTTATACGATATGTTTATATGTGTATTGCGCTTCAACCAGACCCATCTGAGATTTTTATTTTTTTGTACACGAGTATATTTTATGAAGTACACGATTATCTCGTGTACACAATGTACGTATCGTGTACACGATTCATAACGTGTACACGATTATAACATGGATTATAATTATCGAGTACACGTTGTAAAATACATATCGTGTACACGTATATCGTATATATATTATAATCATATACATGTATTAAGATACATATCTTGTACACGAATATCATGTACACGTATATCGTATATATATTATAATCATATACATGTATTAAGATACATATCTTGTACACGAATATCATGTACACGTATATCGTATACATATTATAATCGTGTACACATATTAAGATACATATTTTGTACACGAATATCGTGTACACGTATATCGTATACATATTATAATCATATACACGTATTAAGATACATATCGTGTACATGTATATATCGTGTACACGATAGGTTGTATATCGTGTACACGATAGATATCTTACGTGTACACGATATTATCGTGTACACGTATATCAGAATATTTAACAGACATGATTTATCGTGTATAATAAGATACATATCGTGTACACATATCAGAATATTAAATGTCGCATAATTTTGACGATTTTCTCCTACTCGTGTATGCACATACTCGATTATAATGGTAATTATATACAAAATCAAAAAATTCAAGAAATTTCACAATTATTCACTGAACATTCAAATCATCAAAATCAAAAATAAAATAAATAAATAATAAAAATTTGTAACCAAAACTCGTCTCTCTCTTCGAACAGTTCGATGTTCCACCTCCAAGTTCAGATTATGCAAATCAACTCAAATCAACTCTCATTCACCTTCTCTAACCTTCTTAGCTTATCCCGATGATATCATCTTCGAGTGCGAGTGACGTCGTGCTTCCACCATAGGTGCAAATCTGACATCTACCATCTCCGACAAGAATCACCGTCATTTCTCCCATCTTCCTAACCCATTCTCATCTCTGTTTCTCTCATCTCTGTATAACCTCATTCTCATCTCAGATTCGACCATTGATATTGAAGTGGTGGAGATTGAGTTTCGGTGGAACTTGGGTTGGGGGAATGAATTTTCAATTTTCAAAATTTTGGGTTATAGAATTTTATGTATTTTGAAATATTAAAATTTAAATATAGTTAAAGGGTAGTATTGAAATGTATTTAACAAAATACCTTAAAAAGGGGTAAAAAAGTTATTTTTATAAAAGAGGGGTAGAAAAAATCTTTACATTATAAAAATGGGTAATTTTGGACTTGGCCCATTTAAATTTATTGCTTGTTCTATTTATCTCCATTAATTGTAACTAGTTTCTCATATTGTTATTCTTCACTTTCGGACTTCCAAATGTACCCAAGCTAAGGTTAGTCTATCATCACCGTTAATAATGCTTCAATAAAAAAAGAACGCTAATTGAGATAATTACTTTACCAAATGATGGAGTCATAAAAATGTTCCAACTATCCAACCCTAATCAAGCCCAATGTTTTCATTTAGTACAATTATTTAAAATGTTGATAAGTTAAAACATGGATGGTTGCGAACTGTCTTATTTATTATATATGAGTGAGTCTTTTGAACACTGGAAATATGGATCCTAAGATCCATACTTCCAATTCAATCCACCTGTTATATATATATATATATATATATATATATATATATATATATATATATTTATTGGCTCTAATTTGTAATTCTCTTCTTCTCCCCATAATCTTCACGGTCGTACTCTTCACCACCTTATTCTTCTCTTCTTCTCAAATGCAAAGTAAAGATGAAGTTTGTGAATTGTTTATGATTTCTTCTTCTTCATCTTTTCTATGACTCTTCACCACCTTAATCTCCTCTTCTTCTCAAATGTAAAGTAAAGATGAAATTTGTGAATTGTTTATGATTTCTTCTTCTTCATCATCTCTTCTATGACTCCATCTCTTCCTCGCACTGTTCTCTTCTTATCGTCTTCTTCATTTATTTTTTATGATTTCTTTTTGCTTTTTTTATTGTCCATCTTCGTAAAATTAGATCATTGATTATAAATTGTGGTTTCATTACAATGTTTTAAAATATTAAAAATCATTTATTACAGTTATATTATATTAATTGTAGAAAATTTGAGAAAGAAGAAGATGAAAATAGTATTTGAAATTTTAAAATTTGAAAATTTTAAACTTACATTTTACAGTATATTGATACATTTTGAGTATATGATTAATATATTTAAATTATATGAGTAATACTTTAAGTTATATGAGTAATACCTTAAATTTCAATGACTTGTAAAATAAATTTTAAGATGACTTGTAAAATAAATTTTAAGATTTAAAACTCACACTCTACAATACTAATATATTTTGAGTATATGAGTAATATTTTTAATTTACACAAGTAATACCTTTACAGTACTAATATATTTTGAGTATATGAGTAATATTTTTAATTTACACAAATAATACCTTTACATAAAACAAGTAATACTTTAAGTAAAAAATTTCATTAAAATAAAGTTTAAGTGTATGAGTAATACATTTAGATAAAACAATTAATATTTTTTACTCAAACAAAGTTAAATAAGTAATATCTTTAGATAAAAAAAATAATACATTTTGAGTATAAAAGTAATACACAATAAGTAAAATATAATCATATATATATATATATATATATTAGTTATAAAAGTAATATCTTATAAATATACATTTAATATCGCATTAATATATAATTAATACTTTAGCTGGATTGATTTATGCAAATTGGATGGCATGTGGGCGCACACTATAACTGGCGTGATCACGCATGAGAGCACATGGATGCGCGGGAGGCCGTCCATGCACTGGGTTAGGTCGAGGTACGGATACATATCCCAAGATCCAGAAATTTTTGTGATTATATATATATATATAGGAGAGGGGTATAGATTTTGGGATACTTTACATTAAACATGTAAAAATTAGTCTCAAATGGTGTCCTATCATTCATTAAAAATTGATTGGGATTATAATTGCAAATGTATGCTAAACATATAAGTTAATTTGTTGAATTTTAAAATTTAAAACTCGTAACATTACAACTTTGTGATTATATTCATATTAATATAGACTTAAACACCTTTCCGATGATATATTATAATCATATATAAAGAAAATCGTATTAATACTTTTACTTTTCAATTAAAATATGACATTATATAAAATTTTGTTCTTATGTTTTTTTCTTTTTCAAAATCTTGTCTATATTCAATTATATATATATATATATAAATCAAAAAAATAATTTAAAGGGTTAATATTATTGTTAATACAAAAATACTATTAATAAACAAATTGCAATTATATGAGAATTGTTATGAATTTTAATTTCAAAGTAATAAATTGATCATATATTTTTAATGTCGAAAGTTGTTGTTGGGATTTCGATATTTAGATTTTGATAAGACAAAACATATATGTAATAGGAAGTTTTGAGTATCCCATTTTTCACAGTGTTTAAGTGAAATCATAGACTAATTTTGAGTTTGGTTTTAAGTGCTGAAAGATGGAGGTTTTCATAAGTTACTTAGCTGCATCGAGCTTATCGGAAAGATGCTGCTGCAAGAAAGTAGATACAGCATCGCTGCAAGAAGGTAGTTACAACACCGCAGTAAAGTAAGAAAGAACGACGTGCAGCATCGCTGCAAGAAAAGGATACATGAGTACTGCAAGAAAAGAATACAACAGTACTGCCAGAAGATACTACAAGAAGGTTCAAGTTACAGCAGCACTGTAAGAAGACATCAGCTGTACCAAGACCTAGGATACAGCGCAGAGCTTACTGCCCAAACAGAAACAGCGCCAATGACAAACAAGAAATATCCTGCAATCCAACGAAGGATAACTGCAGTACGAGGAACGAAGATCTAAGCAAGAATAAATAGAGCCGTTCGAGACAAGATCAAAGTTGCAGACACGGAGCCAATACAAAGATGCCACGTGGACTGACGCGTTGCAGAAAGCTACTAGCCGCAACTGCCGCATTAAATGCTTCGAAAGAGAAAGTCAAGTCGCATTAAATGCGAACCATGTCTTTGGTCAGACACTTCAAATTCAAAAGAGAAGACATCTCCTTCAACGGATATCTTCTCCTACAAGTATAAATAGAGGATGAGAAACACTGAAACTGGTTACTGAAACATTTGCGCAAAAACTCACAAGCTTTCAAGTTACAAGCATTCAAGTCTACCATCAGTTTCAGTCACTCAACCTCTCAGAAGTGAAGCAAGTTCAAGCTGAAAGATCCCTCGAAGGATTCAGAAGCTCACTTCGTCGTACCAGTTGAAGAAACAAATAAATATATTTTTAACCTTGTTGCTGTGTGCTTAGGTTGTTTTAGAGGTGTCGAACAGTTGATATGAGAGATCCTTGCTGTTTGTATAGTTGTCTAAGTGTTAGTAGCTTCCCTATGTGGGAGTGTAGAACCCTGTGTGGGTTAGCCTTTAGAGTTTGCAGTTGATGTGTGTACGCTGGACTTCAGTAGGTTGATACTTTGTAAAGTTGATAGATTGTTAGGGAGGTCCTATAATTCAATCTTGCTTAACAAAGTTTCTGCTCGAGGAGCAGTAGAGTGGACGTAGAAGGATTACACCACCTTCGAACCACTATAAACCATAAGTGTCTCATTGCTTTCTTATCTGTGCTTATTTCTGTATTTTACATATTTATTTCATAAGCATAAAACGTTTTGTAAAGAAGCGTACTTGATAAAACGAATCTTGTGTTATACATCTTATTTTTCCGCTGCATACTCAAGTTACAGTGTGTAGCACTGCATCCTAGTACTGTAAGCAGTAACTGTCTGGCGCTGCAAGTTCAAGTAACTTGCAGAGCAGAAAGGTTTTTCGATACATTTGCAAAATCGACCAAAGTTCATTCACCCCCCCTCTGAACCTCGGACACCACTTGGGACCAACAAGTGGTATCAGAGCGAGTTGGGTTAAAAGCCAACTTATCTGGTCACCTACCCAGATCCACCTTAGTCTCGCTGTTTTCTCTGCATCTAAAACACATTCTTACAGTATACCATGGATTCCTCTAATCACAAACTACCTATGTTTTCCATAGAGGAATATGACGATTGAAAGATAAGAATGCAGGCACATCTATCAGCAATGAACAATGAAATGTGGACGGTCATCACTGAAGGACCAATCATTCCCACAAAAGTAAATCTAGTTCTTGGTAGAGATTTAGAAGAAGGAGTACAACCACCACTTGTCTTCTTAGTCAAGCCAAGACAAGAATGGAACAATGAAGACAGGAAGAGAGCCAACCTAGATAATGTGGCAAAAAATGCTCTATTCATCACTTTGGATAAATGCACATTCAACAAAGTCAAGACCCGCAGAACATCCAAAAAAATATGGGAAAAGTTGGAGCAAATATGTGAGGGGACTGAGCTCACCAAAGACAACAAGATCTTTAACGCTACCCAATTATTCGAGCTCTTCGAAATGAAGAATAAAGAGATTCTAGAGCAACTAGATTTGAGATTCATATCTATTGTGAATGAACTAGAAGCTCTGGGCAAACACTACACTCAGAAAGAAAAGAATATGAAAGTGCTTAGAGCCCTATCCGCGGAGTGGGACAGCAAGACCACTGTCATGAGAGTGTCTATGGATTTGAAGTCCATGAGTGCATTCAACCTATTTTCCGATCTCAAAGCATTTGAGTACGACATCAACAGATGGAGAAAGGAGTTCGAAGAATCGAGCTCCAAAGTTACAGTGATAACTGCCAGAGGCACTAAGGATACAGTAACCACTAGTTGCAGTAAGTAAATGAAGGTTACAGCAGAAGTTGCTGAAGAGGATATGACCCTATTTATAAAGAAATTTAGAAGATTTGTGAAGAGCAATAGTAACAGCAGCGGCAACACCAACCTCAACAAGAGGAATGACTTCAGAAGAAGTCATCCATCTCTTCAGGTATCCTCCTCTCCACAACCGAATACAAGCAATGTTGACTTGTGTTATAATTGCAGGAAATCCGAATACTATGTAAGAAACTGTCCATATCCAATCGTGCACAAGTATCCAGAAGGAAAGATAGAGAGTAGAGAAGAGACAAAAGAAGAGAGAAACGACACAAGTTTCGAGCTCTCATAGGAGAGATGGAGAAGGGCAAGGATACAGCAGTCTCAAAGGAGATGCCGAATGCCGCGGAATCCTCTGACAGCGACACTGAAACCTCATCCTCTGATGAAGAAGCGTTGATATGCCGTATGGCTAAAGATTGCGAGGACAGTGAAGAAAATGAGGTAATCTACTGTAAGTAGAGCCTTCAGAGCATTCAACAAAAGAACCTTGGTGGTTGAAGAATCTATACATGTGGTGTTTGATGAGCCACACTGTGACACCAAGAAGTTAGAAGAATCAGCTGAAGATATAGCACCAAGAAAAGAAAATGTTGTTCCATATATAAAAGGAGTTCTGCCTACAGGACAAGATAAAGAAGAAGATGATGCACCTCTGGATGCAGCAGATATTCTTACAGCAACAGAACCCCCTGTCATACAGCAACAAGAGGAGCAACCTAGACCAGCACATGTTTTTGAGCCTGAGAGGACATGGTTACGAAATCACCCTAGGGATCTTATAATAGGAGATCCATCAATAGGTGTAAGGACAAGAAGGTCCATCCCTCATGAAGCAATGTTTGCATGCTTCATATCTAAAATAGAGCCCAAGAACGTTAAAGAAGCCCTACAGGATAGCAATTGGGTACAGGCCATGCAAGAAAAATTGAATGGTTTTGAAAGAAACTAAGTATGGCAGACAGTTGCAAGACCAACTCATCAAGGAGTTATAGGAACAAAGTGGGTGTTCAAAAACAAGTTAGATGAATCTGGACTTGTTGTGAGAAACAAAGCAAGATTAGCTGCTAAAGGATATTGCCAAGAAGAATGAATTGATTTTGATGAGATTTTTGCCCCAATAACAAGGCTGGAAGCAATAAGGATTTTTCTGGCATATACAGCTCATATGAATTTCAATGTCTATCAAATGGACATAAAGAGTGCATTCCTGAATGGTCTTCTTACAGAGGAAGTATATGTTGAACAACCCCCAGGTTTTGAAGATCAAGCAGAAGAGAAGGTGTTTAGATTACACAAGACCCTATATGGACTTAAGCAAGCACCAAGAGCTTGGTATGACACCCTATCTCTCTATTTGCTGAAAAATGGTTTTCAGAAAGGAACAGTCGACAAGACACTGTTCAGGATACAGAATGGAGACAGTGTACTGCTAGTACAGATATATGTGGACGATATCATCTTCGAATCCACTAACAAAGAGTTATGTGAGAAGTTCTCCAACCTGATGCAGTCAAAATTTGAGATGAGCATGATGGGAGAATTAAGTTTCTTTCTCGGGCTGCAAGTAAAGCAGTTGACTGCAGGAACCTTCATCAGTCAAGTTAAGTACATAAAAGAGCTTATTAAAAAATTTGGCATGGAGAATGGTGCAGCAACATCAGTACCAATGTCTACATCCATAAGCCTTGACAAAGATGAAGATGGTAAAGATGTTGACATCACAAAGTACAAATGATTAATCGGATCCTTACTGTATCTAACAGCAAGCAAGCTAGACATTATATTTGCAGTAGGAGTCTGTGCAAGATTCCAAGCAGCACCAAATGAGTCATACCTTTCAGCAGTTAAAAGGATTATCAAGTATTTGAAAAGAACTCAGGAAGTAGACCTATGATATCCCTAGGAAGGAGGATTCAAGCTTAAAGGCTACTCTGACTCAGATTATGCTGGCTGCAAGATTGATCGGAAGAGTACCAGTGGGACTTGTCAATTTCTAGGAAATAGACTTGTTTCATGATTTTACAGGAAACAAACTTCGATTACAACCTCTACAGCAGAAGCAGAGTATGTTGCAGTAGGGAGTTGCTATGCGCAGATTCTCTAGATATTGCAGCAATTTAGAGATTACGGGATTGAAGAAAAAGAGACCCAAATTCTCTATGATAATACAAGCGTGATAGCAATTACCCATAATCGTGTTTTTCACTCAAGAACGAAGCACATTGACATACGACATCATTTTATAAGAGATCACATAGAGAAGAAAGATGTGCTTAAAAAGGTTCATATGGATCTCCAACTTGCAGATATATTCACTAAACCATTGAGTGAATCAAGGTTTTCTATGCTAAGAAACGAGCTGGGAATTCTTAAGTTATTAGGTGAAAATGATGGTGCAGAAGCCAAGGGGGAATCTCTGCATGCTTACGAGAAGTAGTAAGTATAGTGTTGTAAGCTACTACACGTCTCTTGACCGTAAGATCAATTCCCTCTAATTAATCTCAACCGTTGATCTTACTACACGTCTCTTGAGATCTGCCATAACTCCCATAACCGTCCTAATACAAATTCATTTTTAATCATCATCCAAGGAGAGAAGTTTTCTTTTTGCGAGAATTTTTCTAAGTCCAAATCTGCGAAACCTTTTACTTTCTCTCTTAAGAAAATCCATGGCTGCCAGACAATCCATTATATTGGAAGGATGATTGATCAACCAGGAGCATGTCTATGCTTCAGGGTTATATGATAATGGGTTGGTTCGAAGGATTTTCGATGCCCTAGAGAGGACTCAGGTCATGGGGCTTTTGACGACTGTATATGCTGGCTACTCAATGGAGTCAGTACAACGCTTCTACTCCTACACTAGGACGTCGGATGAAAGAAACTGCATCTTGTTCAAGATGGATGCAAATGGAGAAGAGCGATCTCTCACCATCAGAGATATCCCTACCATCTTCAGCATTTCAGCCGGAGGAATGACCCCAAGTCAGCTTGTGACTTATGGGGAGAATAATGCTCAAGAGATGTGGGATCTCTTTCGAGCAAGAGATGCTGGGGCTGAGATCAAGAGAAGCGTCCCGAAGAAACTCTTCAAACTGGAGTTTGAACTCCTACATGACATCTGTGCGTACTCCATCGAAGGAAGGATGGGGAGTTATGACAAGTGTACAGATCTCCGGTTCTGGATCATATCTGCCATCATGGCCGGAGAGAAGGTGAATTGGGCGAGGTTCATCATAAAGAGGCTTTGGGAGGAGGCAGAGAAGATAATGGAGCAGAGAAGCTTCGGCATCACCATCTGCTCTCTACTCTGCAAGCTTGGTCTTCAGCTTGCAGCACCGAACCCCATCCCCATCGAAAAGTATCTCGGGGAGAATAAGAAGGGTAAGACCCAACCGAAGGCAACGGGAGCTGAGGTTGTGAGGAAGAAAACCAAAGACAAAAAGAATGTAACCCTGACCCTGCAAGATGAATCAGTATGCAGCGGGGACGATGAAGAAGAAGAGGACGTTCAAAATCCTCTTCCCATTATCAAGAGGACTTCAAGGGAGGCTGACCTTGGAATTGAAGCATCTGCCTCAGATAACGATGTTCCCTTGGTAAGAAGGGCCCGCGCAGTAAGAGGAAGGCTGCTGCAGCTGCTGATTCCCAACTCTCTACAGCAAGCGTGGCTGTAGTTGTTGTTAGGGTAAGTCACATCTGTCTGGATGTGACCAAGAAACTAGTGTGGAGGTTCGTCTATAAGGGGTTGCGGACTCAGCTTTTCCGCTCGATCATGAAGCCCACACATCAGTGCTTGATCCTACCCTCCCAGCGGCTAGAAATATGTAGCTGCAATACAATCTCTAGAGAGAGATGCAACTGTCTAAGGGGAAAATCTTGTTCAAGTGGAAGGATTTCCTGATAGTCGAACAAGCTGTCCTGGAGTGGGCCAAATCTGAAGACATTCTGGCGCTCCTGCAACCTGAGTATACAGCAATGGTGCAAGATCAATCAGCAAGCAGTGCTGCTCAGGGAGCAAAGGACAAGGGAAAGGGTAAAGCTCTTGTAGAATCTGACTCTGCAGAGCTGTTGATGAGAGCAGCATTAGAAGACTACTCGGGTTTTCCTTACCCCGGCTGCGGAGGTTGTGAGAATGGGCGATGACGTTGCTTTTGCTCAAGAGCAAATCGACACCCTGGGAGTGGAGCAAGCTGAGGAAGCTATGCTGCAACAGGCGCTGCAACAAAGTGTGAAAGAAACCAGGATGCAGCACACTCCTAGGAGGATGCGGAGAGAAGGAAGTTCGAGCATCATCATACAAACTCCCCTGCATACGAGCAAATTGTTGAAGGCCTCTCCAACATTGTCACGCTGGATCCTTTGGAGGAGGAGGAGCCTCAACTAATGGACTACGGTGATTCCCCTGTGCATATGGATGCTGCTGCTGCAGACTCTCAAAGAGAACCAACCGCCATCATCAGAGATGTGATCTCTGACATTGCTGAGATCATCGATGACGCAACCACGGAGAAAGTTGTAGAGGCTGGACTTCCTGTACTGGCGAAGACAACAGTACAACAGACAACCACCCTAGAAGAAGCTACCGAGGAGACAAGGAGGGTGGAAGTTGAGATTCTTGCAGTAATGGAGCGTATAATGCTGAATACTGTGGACGCTGCAAGAAACCAACAAGAGCTGCAAGAACCCATTTTTGCAGCTGAAGCTGTCCAAGTTACAGGACCGGCCGAGGAGTCAGGGTCTTTGCAGAAGACCTTTGGGGGAGGCTGTTGTTCTGACAACATTCCCTAAGGGTGGGAAGACCTCTGCTGGGAAGGCTGTTGAGACAGTACCTACAGAGGATGTTGAAGTAAGAGCAGATGTAACCTCTGAGCAGCTAGAGACACCTCAAAAAGAGGTTGATGCTGCAGCTGCTGCATGCTCTCAAGAATCTTCTAAGGTTACAACAGCAGAAGTTACTGAGGACGCTGATGTTGATCCTGCTGAATTCACCAGGATGATGAGGAGGCGCAACATAGCTGCTTATGGGCCAAAATCTGGCGGACCAGAACCTGTTGCAGTCTCTTCAGGCGAAGAGAAAACAGATGATGAAGAACACTCATCCTCAAGCTCGACAAGTTCTCAACCCAGCAACCATGAGGATGAGGTCGCTACTGAGGTACCAAGGCAGGATGCAGCTCTAAACCCTCATGCTGTAATCCCTTACACTGCATCGGCTGCCGCCTCAACAACTAGAAGGAATTCGGGGCTGACTCCTGACGAATCGATTGACAAAGTTGAAGCCGCTGTTAGACACCTGGTGCAAGCTCTCCAAGAGCACGAGTCTATAATGCGAAATAGCCTCAGGGTCGCTGCCCAATTCCATGCTGAAACCATGATCGGTTTCAAGAAGGACCTTGAAGCCCTACCTGGGATGATCAAGAGGATGCTCAATGATCACTCCCACAGACTCTACATGGAATGGGTTAGGATGGAGGGAGAATTGAAGATTGAAGCTGCACAGACTCGCCAGGAAGTCAGGCTGTGCAAGCGTTATGCTAGCAATGCCGCTGACAGGCTGCAGACTCACTCTCTTGTCCTCGACACACTTCTAGATCATGTTACTGATCAATCTAAGAGAACCAGAAGCATGGACGACCAGTTGGGGAACCTGGAGTTGATTGTCAGAGAATTGAGGGACATCATGTACCGTGCATTCCCTCAGCATACAGAAGCCCCTTAGGAAGCCCCAGAACCGACCTGGAGACTACGTTCCAAGGTGGTCCCAGCTGTCCCTGCTCAGCCCTCTATTTTTTATGATGCCAAAAGGGGGATGATCACTCCCACAGACTCTACATGGAATGGGTTAGGATGGAGGGAGAATTGAAGATTGAAGCTGCACAGACTCGCCAAGAAGTCAGGCTGTGCAAGCGCTATGCTAGCAATGCCGCTGACAGGCCGCAGACTCACTCCCTTGTCCTCGACACACTTCTAGATCATGTTACTGATCAATCCAAGAGAACCAGAAGCATGGACGATCGGTTGGGGAACCTGGAGTTGATTATCGGAGAACTAAGGGACATCATGTACCGTGCATTTCCTCAGCATACAGAAGCCCCTCAGGAAGCCCCAGAACCAACCCGGAGACCACGTTTCAAGGTGGTCCCAGCTGTCCCTGCTCAGCCCCTGATTTTTTATGATGCCAAAAGGGAGAAGGATTTCAAGAAAGATACAGGAGCTCAGGGGGAGCTGATGAAGAAGAAGAAGATGATGACCAATCTCTCAGCAAGAGGAAGAGGAGGTCTGGATCATCTGCTACTGCTGACATCCCCTCTCCGAAGTGCTGGAGAAGAGATGATGATGGTGGAGCTGGTGGAGCCGGTGCAGCTGCTGGAAGCAGATCTGCAGTAGGTGCTGCATACAGCAGAGTTGCAGGCAAGGATGCAGCGCCTCCCTCTTATCATCATTTTAAGAGAGGGAATGAGAGCCAGCAGTAAGGCTCAAGGAAGAGGATGAGCGGGGCCGAGACTGAAAGGCATCAAAGAACAGAAGAAGATCAATATGACTGGATGCAAAAGCTCGGAGTAATTGGTGAGAGGAGAATTTTTGCCAGAGATCTCTACCAATATCCCCTCAAGAAATCACTCGTCTTGACACAGAAAACATATCAGCTGAAGTGTTTGTATTGATGGATCAAAGGCCAGAAGGAGAGAACATGGCCTGGAGTTTTAACATCTTCAAGGCAGTCAAGCTGCCTACTGATAGAAATCCATTATTTGAGGAGATCACCCTATTCAAACGATCAGAATACCTCAGATATTTCAGACCTCTCTGCAGAAAGGGCAAATTCAGCAGATACCACTCTTGCAAATCTGCACTAAAGAGATATGAGCAGCTCACTAGGGATGGAGAGCTAGAAATTCAAGATTTCTATATAAACCTAGTGAAGCAAGACAGAATTGTGCCTTACTGTGAGGACTTCTGGCTTAGATGGATTCAAATCCCTGTGATCAAGGAGAAGCTAGATCAGTCCTATCAAGAGTCCATCAGAGACTGGTGGAAGGGATCAAGAGAAAGAGAAGACCTGGAAAGATTTGCTGAAAGAAGACCCGAAGATTCATTTACAAAAAGGTCCATGTTTCAGTAATTTATATACTCTCTTGTGATCCTTGTTGTATTCTCTACCTTGTAAAATTTCACTCAGTTAATGAAGAAATTTTCTTTTCATTCCTGTTCAAAGTCCAATTCTTATGAACTTATACATGCTCTTTATGTTTTCCTGATGTTTTGTGATGAAAAGAATAGCATGATACATCTCTGATGAATTCAAAAATAGATTTTATCTTATCAAAGCTGATCAAGTATGTAATCCTGATAAATCATATGATAATGTAAGAATGAAAACTTCTTTATGAACGAAATAATGTAAAGGTTTTGTCATCATCAAAAATGGGAAAATTGTTGGAATTTTGATATTTAGGTTTTGATGAGACAAAACATATATGTAATAGGAAGTTTTGAGTACCCCATTTTTCACAGTATTTAAGTGAAATCATAGACTAGTTTTGAGTCTGGTTTTAAGTATTAAAAGATGGAGGTTTTCATAAGCTACTTAGCTGCATCGAGCTTATCGAAAAGATGTTGCTGCAAGAAAGTAGATACAACATCGCTGTAAGAAGGCAGTTACAGCACCGCAATAAAGTAAGAAAGAACGGCGTGCAGCATCGCTGCAAGAAAAGGATACAGGAGTACTGCAAGAAAAGAATACAGCAGTACTGCCAGAAGATACTGCAAGAAGGTCCAAGTTACAGCAGCATTGTAAGAAGACATCACCTACATCTAGACCTAGGATACAGTGCAGAGCTTACTGTCCAAACAGAAATAGCGCCAATGACAAACAAGAAGTATCCTGCAATTCGAGGAAGGATAAATGCAGTACGAGGAACGAAGATCTAAGCAAGAATAAATAGAGCTGTTCGAGACAAGATCAAAGTTACAGATATAGAGCCAATACAAAGATGCCACGTGGACTGACGTGCTGTAGAAAGTTGCTAGCCACAACTGCCACATTAAATGCTCCGAAAGAGAAAGTCAAGTCGCATTAAATGTGAACCATGCCTTTGGTCAGACTACTTCAATTTAAAAGAGAAGACATCTCCTTCAACGGATATCTTCTCCTACAAGTATAAATAGAGGATGAGAAACACTAAAGCTGGTTACTGAAATATTTGCGCAAAAACTCACAAGCTTTCAAGTTACAAGCATTCAAGTCTACCATCAGTTTCAGTCACTCAACCTCTCAGAAGTGAAGCAAGTTCAAGCTGAAAGATGCCTCGAAGGATTCAGAAGCTCACTTCGTCGCACCAGTTGAAGAAACAAATAAATATACTTTTAATCTTGTTGTTGTGTGCTTAGGTTGTTTTAGAGGTGTTGAACAGTTGATAAGAGAGATCCTTGCTGTTTGTTTAGTTGTCTAAGTGTTAGGCAGCTTCATTGTGTGGGAGTGTAGAACTCTGTGCGGGTTAGCCTTTGGAGTTTGCAGTTGCTGTGTGTACGCTCGACTTCAGTAGGTTGATACTTTGTAAAATTGATAGATTGTTAGGGAGGTCTTGTAATTCAATCTTGCTTAACAAAGTTCCTACTCGAGGAGCAGTAGAGTGGACGTAGAAGGATTACACCACCTTCGAATCACTATAAACCATAAGTGCCTTATTACTTTCTTATCTGTGCTTATTTCTGTATTTTACATATCTATCTCATAAGCATAAAACGTTTTGTAAAGAAGCGTACTTGAAAAAACGAGTCTTGTGTTATATATCTTATTTTTCCACTGCGTATAAACTCAAGTTACAGCGTGCAGCACTGCATCCTAGTGCTGTAAGCAGTAACTGTCTGACACTGCAAGTTCAAATAACTTGCAGAGCATAAAGGTTTTTCGATGCATTTGTAAAATCGACCAAGGTTCATTCACCCCCTCTGAACCTCGGACACCATTTGGGACCAACAATTGTTGTAAGTTTTTTGAGAAAATTATACACGTAAATTGTAGATAATGGTGTAATAAATGTGTTGAGACTTTTATAATATTCATTGGGTAAACTAGAGATTTAAATTCTAAAATTTCCTAAGTATTTTAATTTCAAAAAAAAAAAGTGAATTGAAAAGATAAAAAATGTTTTGAGTAACTTAGTAAAAAAGTAATATTAAATTTTAAGAATTATAAAGTACTTTAATTTTATTTTTTATTTCAATATAAAATGCAAGAGTCATTCTACATCAGAACCTTTTAAAATAAGATTACATATTTTGGTATTCTTCTTTTTCTAAAATCTTGAATACTTTGAATGTTTGAATTAAATTAGTTTCATATTAATAAAGATTTATAGAGTTTTAATTCCAATAATATACGATCAGCATCTATAAAGAAAATCATACTAAATAAATTTAATTTTTCATTAAAATATGACATTATAAAAATTTGTTTTCTTATGTGTTTATTTTCTCAAAATATTATCAAGTTGATTTTTTTTAATACATATCAAAAAACAAAAAAGAAAAAAAAAAGATTAAAATCTAAAAATCAAATGAAAAGGTCGATATTACTAATACAAAAATACTATCAAAAGGAAATTTGTATTGGTTTGAAATTTATTATGAATTTTCAAAAACTAATAAATTGTTATGAAATATTCTGATTAATGTTGATAGGATGTTGAGAACAGAACACTTAAATCTCAAATGGGTTTATGAGAATCATATATTTGTCATATTGAAAGTCGTTATTAATTTTTTTTCTGTAAGAAGGATGTTATAAGTTTTTAGAAGAATTATATGTGAACTGCAGATAATTGTGTAATGAATGGGTTGAGATTTTAATAATATTTGTTAGATAAACTACAGATATTGATATGTTAATAGAGTTCTATTATACTATCATCGTAGACATATTTAATATGTACTTATTATTGATGTGTTAAAAATTCAATATATCTGTTAATTTTACTTTTTATATAATCAGATAATGAGATCATTACATGTTATCAATTTAACATTTTTTCTCAATTGAAAACTTGAAAATTAGATTGAATTATAAATTCAAGATATAATTTCATTTTTTTATATTTATAGACTTATTTATGTTTCAATATATATTCATATTTTGAATAAATTAAAACAAGTTAGCCACTTTAAGAACAATCTTCATCCGAATTGTCTTAGTTTATATAAAAAAAAATGTAATTAATACAATTCACAAAATATAATTTATATTAAACTGATTAATATTAAAATCGATTTTCTATACTTTTATTCATAAAATTAAGAAAAAAAAAGAAATTTTAATTTTTTGAATAACATTAAGTATATATATATATATATATATATATATATATATATATATATATATATATTAATACAAGTCAAATGAATATCGTTCCAAAATTACACCAACTTGTCTTAATTTATCCAAAATATGATTATATAATAAAATATAAATAAATCTATAAATATAATTTAAAAGAAAAAAGAAAAAAAATGTAATTTTCCCTTGAATTGAAACTAAATCTAATTTTCAAACCTTAAATTGAGAAAAAAAGTTAACTTGTGTCATTTATTGAGAAATTTTAAAATTTAGATTTCCAATTGAAAACTAATTTATAAATTGGGTCATATTATGAAATTTATACTAATCATATTTTTCTTTTTAAATAAATCGAAATATTATTAAAGAAAATAACAAAACAGGCGTCCAACATACAAGAAAAGAAAGAAACAGTCTTGGCCTCGTTAAAACCTTAACATAGCAAAACCCAAAGGGAAAAAACTATGTTAAGGAAAAAGAGTGCCAAGTGATCAACAAAAACAATAGCGAAACTGGCCAGAAAAATCAAGAAACATGTTGTGAGCCAAAAAAGATGGGGCCGAACTCCACCACTGGAAATCCACCTTAAGCTTTGTCAGTGCATCAGCAACTTGGTTGCCCTCTCTGAATATGTGGGAGACCCGAAAATCCAACTTCTCAACGATATCCAACACATTAAGCCATCTATTTCGAACATACCAAGGGACCGCCTGGACTTGTGAAGCAGAAGGCCCACAACGTAGGCAGAATCAGACTCAAGCAACAACTTTCGCCACTGGAAAAAGTTTGCCACCTCGATTGCAAACATAGCAGCAAGAAGTTCGGCGTCAAATGCATAACCAACACCTCCTCCAAACGAGAAGCACCCACATGAGAAGCCACGGGAATTTCGAAAAATACCACCGGCCTGAATACTTCCTGGGGCACCCCCTGCACTACCATTAGTATTTACCTTGATCCAACCGGGAAGAGACGGGAACCATTGGACATGGACAATTTTAGGAGCTCGACTCGGACACCCCAGTACACCCAATCGAGCGAGACAGAGGAGCTCAGTTTGTGTGTTAAACATGCAGCCCAACTTCGAAGCCCCTGCCTCTCTAATAAGCGACCACAGCATGTTTCGAACAGACTCCACCGAGGTGTGCTTCCCCTCGTATGCAACCTGATTGCGGACGTGCCATTTACACCAAATGAAGGAGACAAGAGCAACTTTCCATAAAGTACCAACCTGGCTGCTGAAACTGAAAGACATGGCGCGAAGGATAGCCTCCAAAATTCCAGAATTTTGATCAAACATGTCATCAAAGGTCGAGCACAACCACCTCCAGATTTACGAGCTGAACGTACAGTGCAGGAACAAATGGTCAACAGACTCTACAACAGCAAGACAGAGAAAACATACAGAAGGAGCGATTACGCCGCGCAGCCGAAGAAAATATATGACAGGAAGACGGTTATGAATAAAATAACAAATAATAATGGAACGTCGGCCTGGAATAGACGCATCCCAAATCCAGCTACCCCACGACACTATCGGGAAAACCTCACGGCACTACTGATAGGCAATCGCCGAAGAAACACCCCCTTTAGCCGTAACAGGCCAAATTCGCACATCCGAAGCTGCAGCAGTCATGTTAAAAGCCATAATATCTTCCACAACCAGCCAGAAATCACGAACGAAATTTTCAGTGAAGTTCCAACAACCCCCATAAAAATAATCCGCCACTTTGAAGCCAAAGGTCGATCTCCGAGAAACAGGAATACCGACTCTATCCGCAATGACATAACCAAGCCAGTTATCCAGCCAAAACCGAACACAAGAATTACTCCCCAGCAACCACCGACTTCCAGCAATAAGCTCCAAAACGGTACCGCGGATGCTCGACCAAACAGAAGAAGGAGAGACATAAGTATTCATCAATATTTTATACTAATATCAAATAATTTAGAATTTGTACCCGTTCATTATATCATCCTAATACTAATATGTTGGAAATTAAAAAAATTAAATTTATAAACCCGCTTATTGAATTTAATTCATTACCAATACCAATATTTGATTATCAAGTCTATTCTCTTTTATATTTAGTTAATAATATATATATATATATATTCTATACTACATTGTAAATATATTATCTTAAAATTTCCTCCCGTACATCGCACAAGTCAAATACTAATATATATTGTCAAATACTAATACATATAATAATAACATGACCATAATCCATAATAAAAAACCTAAGTTTCTGCCCAAAATCTCTTGATCAAATATACTAATTAATATTTAATTTAAAAATTAAATACTAACTAATGTAACTTTTAAATTTTAATTCATTATTTAATTTCAAATTAAAAAATATAATAGTTATGAAATTTTTAAGGAAGCAAGTTATGTAGAATTTTTTTCACCATTTTTATAACTAAATACAAATTCATAATTACAAATTAATTTTCATTTAAAGTTTATTTTTAAAACACGCATGATGTATTTGTTGTACCACTAACTCCAGCCGAACAAAATCGAATATATGAAGGATCAGAAATTGAATCGGCTACAACTTTGAGTAAGGAGACCGATCAGAAGTGGTCGAGTCGACCAGAGGAGCTCGGCTCGACCGGAGTCTTAGCTAGTTAAGGAGGCAGACCATAAGTGGTCGAGCCGACCAGAAGGTCAGAAATGGTCGGGCCGATCAGAAGAGTCCAACTCGATCGGAGTTTTAGCCAGCTAAAGAGGCTGGCAAAAAATGGTCGAGCTGACCAGAAGGCCAGAAGTGGTCAGGCCGACTAGAAGAGCCTAACTCGACCAGAGTCTTAGCCAGCTAAGGAGGCCGGTCAGAAGTGGTCGAGCCGACCAGAAGGCCAGAAGTGGTCAGGCCGACCAGAAGAGCTCGACTTGGACGGACTCTTAGCTAGCTATAGAGGCCGACCAGAAGTGGTCAAGTCGACTAGAAAAGCCCAACTCGATCGGAATCTTAGTCAGCTTAGGAGGCCGGCCAGAAGTGGTCGAGCCGACCAGAAGGTCAGAAATGGTCGGGCCGACCAGAAGAGCTTGACTTGGCCAGACTTTTAGCTAGCTATGGAGGCCGGTCAGAAGTGGTCGAACAGACCAGAAGAGCCCAACTCGATCGGGATCTTAGCCAGCTAAGGAGGCCGACCAGAAGACCAAAAGTGGTCGGGCCGATCAGAAAAGCTCGACTTGGCTGGACTCTTATTTAGTTATGGAGGCCGACCAGAAATGGTCGAGCAGACCATAACTGAATTTTTAAAGGACCAATTTGGGACCCGACCGACCAGAGATAGCCAAGCCGATCAGAGATAATTGATTCGTGTAAGTCATCTAAGGAAGAGCTAAAGTCATGGGGAACTCAGATGACTAGAGAGCACAAAATCAATCTTAGTTGAGAGAGCTCATTGGACCCTCGATCTGAGCTCGGCTAGGACATAAGACTTGGTAGGTAATTGGGAAGAGCCGATCAGGATCGACTTTGTACCGGTCTCAAAATGATAATTACCGACATGGACAAGACTTGGTAAGAAAGACCAGGATCATTTTCGAGATAAGCTCAAAGGGGCATGGCCGAGTCGGGCAGGATAGTTCGAGCAAGATGTTCCCAACCGCTAGTAGATCGTGGGGGAATTAAACTGTACACTCCCATGAAAATAGTCGAAAATCAAGGGGAGTAGTGGGCACGATCCCCACTATTCGAGCTCTTCCTAGGCTATAAATAGGAAAATTTCTAACTTGTATGGGGTTTGAATTTTTTTATATTCAAGCACAAGAGAGCTGATTTCTTTTATATAAATAACATAAGATTTTGATCGGCCACTATAAACCGACCAGGATCAGCCGAGCTAAATTGCCCGAGTAGGCTCCGAGCACAGTGTTTTCTGCACTTCTTATATACATTTTCAACCCATTTTCATCTGATTTTCACCAATCTAATCTGTATTTAATCAATTTGAGTGTTCGACTAGAAATTAATTGAATTATAAATTCTGACATCAATATTTTGACGCTAGAAAGAGGAGGGGCTATTCATCCAACGAACAGAACTCCAAATTCATTATGAGCAACGAAGAACACACAACACCTGACTCTTAGGCCCGCATGTCCCAGCCCGGTGGGTCTGGCCAGCCACAGTTGGCCATACCAACGGGGGCAGCCTAGACTGTCCCCATTACTCTTGAGACTTCTCGGACACCCATGTCCACGGGTGAGATCCGGGCCATCATGGCCCAACTGATTGAGAGGTTGAAGGAGGCCGAATAGAAGGAGAAGGCCCAGACAGTAAATGGGCCGATAGAAGATTCCGAATCTTCGGATGAGTCTAGGAAGCAAAACCTGGGTAAAAGAGTTGCAGATGACCAGGAGCCTAGGAGAGGCCCATCCCCGATAAGAGCTCGAAAAGATAATAGGGTGCACCCAGATCGAGCAGAGAACCGGGCAGAGATAAGGTATGCCCAAGACCGAGTGGGACCAGCCTCGGCATTGGAGGCCAGGAAGCCTGCCAGGACCCAGGATGAGAGAGGCGAAGGCCAGCAGCCTCATGAGGAGAGTACGGGCCATAATCTCCGATACTCCGAGCTTGCAAATGAGCAGGAACTGAGGAAGAGACTGGCAGACATTCAGGCCAAAAGGAATAAGACAGACAAAGGGGGTTGGAAGAGGGTCACTCCCTTTGCAGAGCACATCTCTACAATGGCCACACCGGTTAAGTTTAAGATGCCCCCAATTGGCCAGTACAATGGGAAAACCGATCCGAGCACCCACCTGGACAAATACTCATCCTGGATGGAACTCTAGGGGATTGGAGAGGAGCTGATGTGTAAGGCCTTTCTGCTGACTCTGGGAGACCGAGCATAAATGTGGTTCCGATCACTCCCATACTCTTCGATTGGAGGATGAGATGAGCTGGCTGAATTGTTCCTAACACAGTTCATGGGGTCGAAGATGAGGTCGACCCCAAAAGAAAGACTTGTAAATGTGAGGCAAGAGAAGACCGAGTCTCTAAAATCCTACCTGAACAGGTTCAACAAGCCTGTCATGGAAATGGAACAGGTATCAGATGACGCCATGCTGATGACCATCATGGCCGGCTTGAGGCCCAGAACGAGGTTTTGATGGTCAGTCCACGAGGAAGGCCCAAAGACCTACCACGAATTCCTGACTCGAGTACATAAATATATAGGGCAGAAAAAACAATCTCGGATGAGAAGCCCTCTGAGGTAGAAAGAAGGTTAGAGGGCAAGGAAGACAGAAGAAGGCCTATGAAGTCATTTAGGCCAGCAGGAGATTTCAGGGCCTTTTAGGCAGAGAGGCTCGGCCAGGTAATAGAGATTTTAATGGTAACTCCTACGTAGATTCTCACAGAGATTAAGAACAAGAATTTACTGCCCGAGCCGAAGTCCATGAAGACGGATCCGGTCCGATTAAATCAAAATAAATATTGCAGATACCATAAGGTGAATGGCGACGACACAGACAAGTATTGGGCATTTCTAGTCGAGCTGATGAAATTAATAGATCAAAGCCACCTGAATAAGTATGTAAAGGGCCAGGGGCAACAGGGGCAGGAACCGCAGCCTGCACTATCTCTACCCCCACCGAACGGGGCTGCTCGGGAGATATTGACTCTGGTCAACTATGGCTAAGAATTTCCCTGTAAATATGCCTTGTAATTTTTTATTAAATGAAGTTCAATTTTTTGTTACATTGTTCCAAGGCTACGGCCTCATCCGAGCCATTCAGGCCGGATGAAACAGTAAAGTTACGGCCCAAAAGAGGTTACGACCTCACCCGAAAACAGGCTACGGCCTCATCCGAGCCGTCTAGGTCTCGAATGGAACAATAAGGCTATGGCCCAGGATTACAACCTAAAAAAAGCTACGGTTTCATCCGAGTCGCCAGGCCGGATGAAACAGTAAGACTATGGCCCAAGGTTAAGATCAAAAAAGGCTACGACCTTATCCGAGCCGTCTAGACTAGGTGGAACAGTAAGGCTATGGTCTCATTCGAGCCACCCAGGCCGGATGGAACAGTAAGGCTACGACCTAAAATAGGCTACGGCCTCATCCGAGCCTTCCAAACTGGATGGAACAGTAAGACTTTGGCCTAAGGCTCCGAGCAACTAAGGCTAAGATCATATCCGAGCTGCTCAGACTGGATGAAACAACAAGGTTGCGGCCTAGGATAGGAAACGACCTCAACCGAGCTGATTAGAAAAAACTGGGGTTATGGCCAAGATTGGACCTTGATTTTATTCGAGTCGACCCGGGGCTAGGTATTGGCCGGCCAAGACCGACCATGTTTGGTACATGATAAGAAACTAACATACTAAATCGACCCGAACAAGTAATCAAAGATTAAGTTTGAAAATGATTAAATATTTTATACCAAGTGTTTTATTATATAAGCCGAGCTGGTCAGAAAATATATTGAGCTGAGCAAGCGATATTTTAATTGTACAAGATATATTGAAAATATACAAGTTATAGTTGGGCAACCGAGCCGAGCACAAAGTATGAAAGTTTATAGCATAAATATCCTAAAAATGGTGGACACCAAGTATGAAATTCATTCACGAAGAGTAAAAATACTCGGGTCAGGTCTTCTGCTATGTCCAGATCCTGGCACATCTTATGTTTGTACCAGGACCTGGAGGGCTATTATTGTACCCCTAACCCGAGCCGAACAAAATTTGGAGGACCAGAAATTGAATCGGCTATAACTCTAAGTAAGGAGGCCGACCAAAAATGATCGAGCCGACCAGAGGAGCTTGGCTCGACCGGAGTTTTAACCAGCTAAAGAGGCCGACCAGAAGTGGTCTAGCCGATCAGAAGGCCAGAAGTGGTCGAGCCGGCCAGAAGGCCAGAAGTGATCGGACAGATCTGAAGAGCCCAACTCAAACGGAGTCTTAGCCAGCTAAGGAGGCCGGCCAGAAGTGGTCAAGCTGATCAGAAGGCCAGAAGTGGTCAGGCCGACCAGAAGAGCCCAACTCGATTGGAGTCTTAGCCAGCTAAAGAGATCGGCCAGAAGTGGTCGAGACTACCAAAAGGCCAGAAGTGGTCAGGCCGACCAGAAGAGTCCAACTCGACCGGAGTCTTAGCCAGCTAAGGAGGCCGGCCAGAAGTGGTCGAGCCGACCAGAAGGCCAGAAGTGGTCAGGCCGACCAGAAGAGCTCGACTTGGCCGGACTCTTAGCTAGCTATGGAGGCTGACTAGAAGTGGTCAAGCCGACCAGAAGTGCCCAACTCGACCGGAGTCTTAGCCAGCTAAAGAGGTCAGGCAGAAGTGGTCGAGCCGACCAGAAGGCTAGAAGTGGTCAGGCCGACCAGAAGAGCTCGACTTGGCCGGACTCTTAGCTAGCTATGGAGACCGACCAGAAGTGGTCGAGCAGACAAGAAGAGCCCAACTCGACCGGAGTCTTAGCCAGCTAAGAAGGCCGACCAGAAGTGGTCGAGCCAACCAGAAGGCCAGAAATGGTCGGGCTGACCAGAAGAGCTCGACTTGGCCTGACTCTTAGCTAGCTATGAAGGCCGACCAGAAGTGGTCGAGCCGACCAGAAGAGCCCAACTCGACCGGGGTCATAGCTAGCTAATGAGGTCGATCAGAAGATCAAAAGTGGTCGGGCCAATCAAAGAGCTCGGTTTGGCCGGACTTTTATTTAGTTATGGAGGCCAGTCAGAAATGAATTTTTAGAGGACCAATTTGGGACCCGACCGACCAAAGATGGCCAAGCCGATCAGAGATAATTGGTCTGTGTAAGTCATCTAAGGAAGAGCTAATGTCATAGGGAATTCAGATGACCAGAGAGCACAAAATCAATCTTAGTTGAGAAGAGCTCATTGGACCCTCGATCTGAGCTCGACTAGGACATAAGACCTGATAGGTAATTGGGAAGAACCGATCAGGATCGACTTTGTATCGGTCTCAAAATGATAATTACCGACCTGGACATGACTTGGCGAGGAAGGCTAGGATCATTTCCGAGATAGGCTCGAAGAGGCCTGGCTGAGCCGGGCAGGATAGTCCGAACAGGATGTTCCCAACCGCTAGGAAATCGTGGGGGAATTAAACCGCCCACTCCCATGAAAATAGGCGAAAGTCAAGGGGAGTAGTGGGCACGATCCCCACTATTCGAGCTCTTCCTAGACTATAAATAGGAAAATTTCTAACTTGTAAGAGGTTTGAACTTTTTTGTATTCAAGCACAAGAGAGCTGATTTCTCTTATATAAATAACATAAGATTCTGGCCGGTCACTGTAAACCGACCAGGATCAGCCGAGCTAAATTGTCTAAGTAGGCTCTGAGCATAGTGTTTTCTGCACTTCTTATATATATATATATATTTTCAATCCATTTTCACCAATCTAATCTAAATTCAATCAATTTAAGTGTTCGACTAGGAATTAATTGAATTACAAATTCCAACGTCAATAATATCAAATCTTATTATTTATAAGTCAATTTTTTAAAATTAAATAACTTCTCCATTTATAATTCTTTCTTAATATATGATGTATTGAATTATTATTCTTATTTATAATTTTGTTTATTGTAGTTATGGTTCTTAGCCGTCATAGATACGGTTCTCAGCCATTATAGATACCGGTTCTTAGCCGCCATAAATACGATTCTCAACCGTATTAAATACATTTTAAAAATGTCACACTTTCACATTCATCTTGTACAAAATAAACATTCAATCACCCCATTCATCACATCACAATTTCTTATCTCACAACACATTATTCATACCATAAAATAATCTGGAAGAAAAGTAATTGCAGGAATAAGCAAATTACTCCAACTTTAACACGTCATTCGAAAAACTTCTACATCCTACCCAACTCTAAGGTGAGGGATCCTCTGCGTTCCCTACAAGGTATAAGTGTCCGTCTTAACATATGAGTAAACTATTCATAAATTAAAGTGAATTCTTTATGTAGACGGAACGTCTAATAGGGGATTAAGAAAGGAAAGTCTACATATCGATGTGATACGAAGGATCCATAACATTTGTATGGAAATTTTAATTTGAACTTAGAATTACAGGATTGACAAGATACGATTCTAGGGTATTAGACCCTAGTTTGAAAGTGAAAAGGCCAAATCATACTTTCTTTTGACGATATAGAATTTATAGCAATTAAATTGTAACATGATAAATCATGTTTGAGTTCATTTTACCATTCTACCCTATTTTTAGCTTAAATTGCAATACTAGCAACTTCTAAGGTTAAATTGACAAATTCAGCAAACTCAAGGGGTGAAATCTATAATCTGCAAGTTATAGGGAACAAAATGTTATATGTTCAAGTTCAAGGGTTTCATTGCATATCTTAAGAAGTTATGGGTTAATCTATCATTTTCAAGAGTTATGGGGTTAAAATTCAAGTCCATAAAATTTCAGGGGCTTCTATGCAATTATTTGCAAGCTAAGGGGCTAAAATGCTAATTTCATAAATGTTAAAGAGTTTTCAAATTAGTCCTTGATTTATCTCAAATTTGCAGAATGAGCTACCCCTCCCCCACCCTGCCCTAGCCGCCGTTAGTCCGCCAAAGCCGGCGACGGGCACGTCGCCGGCTACTATATAGACCCCCGACACAACACACCTACGCAACCCGACTCACACCCACACACCACCCGACCGAAAGCACACGACGCCGTTACACACGGCGGCACCCGACAACACCCTGTCGGCGCAACTACGACGCTTACCACCTATTTCGAACCCTCTACTCGGGACACCGCACACACCAAACACTCTGCGGCGGCAGCTCACACCCGACGCGCCGGCCCCACCACAACACGACGATAGAAAACAACGGAGAAGATAGAAAACCGCTGAAAACAGAGAGAGAGTGAAGCCGTGCCTCTCCGTGGTTCGAACATCCGAGCCCGTATCCACGACGGGCTCAACGAGCTCTATAAGATGGCCTAATTACCTTACTAGAAAAACGCTGGCCGGTGGATGGTGATCGGTGATGACGGAGAAGAAGGGGGAGAGGGGAGAGAATAGAGAGAGTTGCCTTTTCAAATTCTTTCCTAATCCTTTTCTCTATCTTTCCGAATGAGGGACAAAAATATGCACTAGTCTAGGGTGAGGTGTCAACCTCTTCATACATGTTTAGTTTGTGTGTTGGATTTTATAGATTAGTTGCCTTATGTTTGGTTTGCATTATTTAAGTTAAATTAGGTTAATTTTTTGATATGTTTAGTTTGAATATTTAATGATAAGTTTAACTTAATTTTGTATTTGATTTGAATATTGTGATATCTATTGAGTTATATTTATGTATTAAATTCAAATAAACCAATCACTTTTGGTAGGTTTATTCCACATGACCATAAATATTATTTTTGATCCAGATCTAAAAAAAATATAAGTTTTTTAACCTTTAAAATAAACACGAGTTTATCTAAAATTAATTAACTCTAATCAACCCAAACTCCAATCCAAATATGCCCTTAGTACATGAGATGTGGTGAGTTACCATAGGATCTTCAAGCATTTGGGCTTTTATACTCATTATGCCTTAATTGGATCATCTTACCTCAAATGGTGGTTAGGCCATAAAAATATCACAATTATTTTTATACATTAAGTGCACGGATTTTAAATTTGTGCAATTGAATCGACCCGATTCGAGATTAGGATTAAAATTCTATATAGGATGGATTAAGATTCTATATAAATTAGAAGATACAACAATATTAAATTAACAAATTATTGACATCTCCTTAAACAATTATATTTAATAAAAATATATTAGACAATTCTAATTTTGTAAAAAACATTCATATCTTTATATTAATAATAATATTATATACACACAACACATGTGCAGCCCTTGTGCGTTGCACATGAGATATTTGAATAGATTTATAATCATAATGATATAATGGTTATTTGTTGAAATACTATGTCTCAAGGCATATTTTTCTTTGTATTTCATATTTTTCCTTATTTACCGCGTATATTTCACATTTTAGATTTTTTGAATTTAACTCTATCTAAATATACTTAGATATAATTCAATGTGCAGAAACTCATATAAGATTGTTTGACATAAAATCTTACTTGAGATAGAGTTTTACATTATTTTATGTGAAATTGCCATTGACTATGTTGAATGGTTGAACCAATTTTACTAATTCATATAAACCTCGTCTTACATAACATCTTATGTAAAACTATCTCACATAAGATCTACTACACAATGTGGAAGAGAAGCCGACACAATTCAAGAAATTAGATTTAGGATAGAAGAAAGTTGACTAAAAATTGATATGAATACCGATACTTATCCCTATTTCTCTCATCTTTTTTGGGGTTAAAAACATTTATTTTTTCAACTATACATGATTTCACATTTTTTTTTAATAAATTTTGTAACATTTATTTTTGTCATATAAACTTTAAATTTGATATGTTTTAGTGTATTAGAATTAGTGATTAGAATTTGTTTAGTATGCCTAAAATTTAAAGTTCATACTATAAAATAAGACATTTCAAAATTTATATGAAAAAAATGTCAAATCACATTTAATTCAGATATAAAAAAATACTTTTTACCTTTTTTTTTTTTAATGTAAATTCCTCACGAGATTGCAAATTCATTGATTTGTTTGTTTAAATTGATGGAATATATCAAAGTGATAATGTTTTATAGATAAGTTAGAGGTATCAAATCTGATGGTCACGGTCAGCGGAGTATGTGAACCAAATTAAAGTGAAGAAAAGTTACTACATAATTTTCTTCCCACCTACAAAACTGCAACTCGCAAGACTTTAGACTCATTATTATTCTTCAAAAATCTCCGTAGTCCAAACATATTTCATCTGCTATACATTTTTCTCTAACTTTTTTCAAAGAACAAATCAAATAGAGGCAGGAGATACTGACGGCAGCATATGCAGCTCTACTTTCAGTCACGCATATTATAGAGAGGATCAACCAACCTCCTCTCCCTCCTAATTCTCTTGATAAAATTCAGCTTCAATCTCTCTCTGAAAATGTTTGTTTCTTGCAAGATTTTCTTGAGCGTTATCGCCATGATGGCAGCGAAGAAGCCGATGAGTTGGAGAGTCGCATCAGAGATGCAGCTCATGCCGCTGAAGATGTAATCGAATCTCATATTGTCGATCAAATTGCTTAGAAGAAATTGCAAAAGAGTCTAAAGGATCTTGTTGATAGGAATCTAATTTTCATCAGTATGATCGGGGGAAGGGAAAATTATTGTGGTATTCATGATTTGTTGAGAGATGTATGTTTAAAACAATTTGAGAGATAAATTTTATTTTATTGCAAGCCAATGTGAACCTGACATCCTACAAGATGCAAGTAACCAACGTCGCATTGTTGTTCGTGGAAACACATGTCATCAAACCATTCAATCCTTGCAGGCTATGCCACTTGTCCGTTCTTTGATATATGATTTTCATGATGATCTATCATCGCTTGATTCAAAATTGTTGAGGATATTGACTAGCTCTCAAGGAAACTTTGGCTATAGAAAAGCAAAATTTAATGATTCCCTTGAAGCATTATTCTCTCAGCTGATTAACTCACGATATCTTGCTGTCTCTATCGATAGATTTCATCTCTATCGATAGATTTCGGTTCCCAGATACCCGATTAATTCCTTCTTCACTTTATCTTCTTTGGAATGTGCATACATTAATTGTTGAACACTCTGGTGTTTTAATTGCACCATGTGATATTTGGAATATGCCTCAACTTCGACATGTTGAGTTCTCCTCACTTGAACTCCCAGATCCTCCTCTCATGGATGGGCAAGATGACTTTGTCTTGGGGAATTTACACACTCTGGCGACTAAAGAATTTCAGGTGTAGTGAAGAGGTAGTTAAAAAAATCCCAAATATAAAGAAATTGGGAGTAAGGTATGATGGAATTAAGGAGTGGTCACTTTCTTGTTTTGACAATCTTCACCTTTTTGAGATCGAATCCCTACATTGTCACTTTATCTCAAATAAAATGATAAACTGGAATGATTTGCTGCAGAAGCATAGCTTCCCACATTCTCTAAAAAGGTTGGGTTTAAGTGGTGGTGAGTCCAATTGGAAAGATATAACAACGAAGATAGGTTCTTTGCCTCTTCTTTAAGAGCTCAAACTGGGTTTGTTCTCCACAAGAGGAGGCAAGTGGGAAACAGTTGATGAGGGATTTCTCAAACTAAAATATCTAGAAATTTCTAGTGATTTGGAATGTTGGATTTCAGAGAGCACGCATTTTCTTGTCCTTGAAACCATTAATCTGCTTGCACTAAAAAAGTTGGTGAAAATCCCTAGTGATCTTGGAAATATACCAACACTCAAATTGATTGAGATTTGGCGGTGTAGCCATTCTGCCATATTATCTGGTAAGGAAATCATTGACGAACAACAAGAGTTAGGGAATGAAGACATTCGAGTTATAGTTGCACCCAGCGAGCACAATATTGAAGAAGTGAAAAGGCTCCAACGTCGCAATTTTCAGGTTAATTAAGTGTGCTGTGAAGTGAAGACCACCTTTTTTCTATTTACATAAACTAGTAATGTAACCACGCGATGCTTAGTTTATTATTTATTGTAGTAATATATATTATCGGTATTAAATTATATCTTATGTACATATTTTCACATCAAATTATATCTTACTATTCATTTCTCTAATTTTTTTTTAATAAATTACCAATTAATGTTGATTTTATATTTCTTTTTAACTATTAATATTTGATTTTGACTACATTTTATTTAGTTACCCATTGTTGTTATTTCTTTTTTAACATTTTTAGATTATATTTATTGATTGTTTGCCTTATCACAATTAATAATACATATATATATACATACATATTTAAATTAATTTTAAGTTATACTTTTTGGTTTTACATTTTTAAATGTAATCTTGGACCCCATTGTTATAATCTTCCTTCCACAATCATATTATTCAAGTCTATTTTTTATATATTTTAAAATTAATTTTAGTGTCAAAACTATTTTTCAAATTAATTTTCTTTAATTGTTTTTAAAAAATATTTAAATTTTATAATTTTTAATCTCACACATAATATTCAAATAATTTTTAAAAAAACAAATACTTATAATATATAATTATATATATAGTAATTGATTTTTCAATTATATTTTTAATAATAAAAATCAAATAAACAATATAATTTACTCATAAATGGGGAGTTGATGACTCAATGATTATATAATTTTTACCATACTAATAAAATTTATGATTGTCATTTTATTACATTTGTCGAGGTTGTTTGCATTTAGAATTTGGATTATAAAAATGTAAGTAATATAATTTTTACCATACTAATAAAATTTATTATCGTCATTATACCGCTTCTTTTCCTAGCGGCTCCTTTCGCCTTCTCTTCAGCCTTTCGCCACCAGCCTCTGATATCAACTCCGGCACACCTCTTCCACATCGCTTGTTTCATTGTTGCCCCTTTCGCATCGGCCACAAGCTTCTATCTTCATTATCTCCCTCAGAATACATATATTCGAGATATATTTATGCTAATTAAGTTCGGCATCGACATCGAAAATGATGAAGATGGAGAGCTCTCCAGTGTGAACGTCGGGGTGGACCGAATTCTGTCGATAGTGGCCTAGATTGACTATAATGGATGTGGTAGCCTATACCAAGAACTTTAATCTCTAAATTTTTTTTTTCTGATTTTTTGTTTTTTCTTGCCAATCTTATATAATGTACACATAGCTTACTCAGAAAGATTTATAATATAACTTACTCAGGAAGATTTATAATATAGCTTATTCTATAAGATTTAGAATATAGCTTACTCTGTAAGATTTAGAATAGCTTATCAAGAAAGATTCTATTTTTTTAATATTTTTAATGACATGACATTTTTTAGCGGAAAAATTGTATTCTTGTAAATATTTAAAACTGTCTTGTTATTAGTATAGTATAGATTTTAGCTCCAAATTCACTAATTGGATGGATACATGATTTTTTTGTTGTTTTCTATCTTTTTTTTTTTTACATATTATGTATATGACATCCATATCATCAAATAATAATTTTATTTTCATCAAAATCATAAATTAACTAAAACTGATATCAATCATTCTATTATGGTTAAAATTGACAATTTTAAAATAATTGACTAAAAGAAAAAATTATATACAATTTTGAATATTTTTTTTTGGGCAATTAGGCGATAAGTAAACATCAAATTGGAAAATTCAAATTTCAAATATGAGGATTACAAATAATAAACAATTAAATTTTTTTTATTTGATACATCATATTATTTAAAATTGGGAAAAAGATCAAATAACCCACTAATGTTTCCTACTAGATGCATATAACTCACTCATGTTTGTTTAGGTGTACAATAATATCATTAATGTTTATTTTTAGATACATATAACCCACTAATTTTTTTTAATACAATAACACCATTAATATTATAAAATGTTTCATATAAATATTTTAAATTTTTCTCCTTTTTTTTACCTCATGTTTTTTTATTTAATGTAAAAAATATTTCATATATAAATAAAAATATGAAGATTAAACTTTTACTTAAATTTTTGGTTATATTAGACTAATGCATTATTATTATTATTAAAAAATATTTCATATATAAATAAAAATATGAAGATTAAAGTTTTACTTAAATTTTTGGTTATATTAGACTAATGCATTATTATTATTATTATTATTATTATTATTATTATTATTATTATTTAAATTTATTGTATAATAAACTAATGCATTAATGTTTTCATGAAATTATTTATTTTTTAGAAAAAAATAGAAAAATATGAGGTTAAAAAAAATGCATTAATAAAGGTGAAAGGATAAACATTATATGTATTATTATTCATATATATATATATATATATATAGTATAGGGAAAAGGGTAAAATAATCTACTCATGTTTATTCTCATGTATTTAATATATTATTATTATTATTATTATTATTATTATTATTATTATTTTCAGTTTTTTTGTTAGACTAAAACTATTTTTAAGTAAAGAGTAAAACTATTAAACATCTAGATTAATTTATTTAATAATAATTTCACATGATATTTTGGATACTATTTTTAAATTTAAGTAAAACTTTAATTTTTATATTTTTATTTTTATACGAAATATATTTTTTGTACTAAACAGTAAAAGAATATGAGGTAAAAAAAAATTTAAGTGTTTATATGAAGTATTTTGTAATATTAATGGTGTTATTGTACTAAAAATAATCTTTAATGGATTATATATACCTAAAGATAAACATTAATGATATTATTGTACCTAAAGATATATGAGTGAGTTATATTCACCTAGTAAAAAATATTAGTGGATTATTTGAATTTTTTCCCTTTAAAATTTAATACATAATTAAATGCGAATTTCAAATGAAAAAATTATTTGATTAAGGTATGACTTTTATTAAAAAAAAAAACCCATCAAAATTGCACGTCATATTTTATCTTATATCAAAACATTTTATATATATAATATAAGATATATTAAAAGATTGATATAATAAAATGAATACATACTATTTTCCATACTATTTTCTGGAAAAATAAAACGTTTCATTTTTTTTCTCAATAATCTAATTATTTTATGAATTTTATTATTCATAATTTGGTCGGAATAATATCTATCATACAAATAATTTGATTCGTTTCTTGCGAATAATCATAAATTAGTTTGATATAGTTTCAATCTAAAAAAATTAGTTTGATATAATTTCAATCTAAAAAAATCATGAAACAATAGATTAGTTTGATAAATTGTATGTTAAAAATAAATTTTAAATAAAAAAATTAAGTGATTTTGAATATTGTGATTTATTAAAATAAAATGATGCCTAAACTCCCACTACCCACCCCTTCCCTTTTTGGCAGCAAAAAGCTGTCACCATCCTTCCTCTCCCACCCCTCATGCCACACACATTTTCACCAAAGTTGCAAAAATGTAAACTAGCCTAGGTCCCTTTTTTTTTTCTTCTTTTAATTTTTTTTTTATGTAAATTTCTATTTTTGATAAGTGAATGTGGAGGGAAAATCATATCTTTCCACTCTTATCACTATTTTGCTACTTCTTGGGGTCTGATTAGGTGCCACTCGGTTAGCATCAAATTGTTCCGCCAACCCTTGTAATACGGTTATTAAATTTCCTAACAGCCCTTCTTTAGATGGTTGTTGGGATGGCCCCTCTGTGGTTGCTGGTTCTTTTCGGGGTCTACCTCTCGGAGGCATGATTCTGCTATGATATACGCAAAGATCCGATAATTAAATATTTCGACGTTATTATTCGTAAAATAAGGAATGTAAGCTACGAGAAAATCACCATCTTCAACAGAAAATACTAACATAAAATTTTAAGACAACATTTTTATAGGCCATATTTTATATACATCAAGCAAAATCTGGCAACATAAGCATCATATCTACTATTTACCCTAACTACCAACACCATTATCCAAAACATATATACATATAACGTTTATCTAATATTATGGTCCCAAAATACATCAAACTCCTAATACCATCCACTATGCTACAGCAGCTGGGGGCGATGGGGGCCTAACTACCCCGGAAGTTGAGGCACTTGGATCACCCTCATCGAGGTAATCATCAGGATCCTCCTCCGGGTCTTCCTCCGGATCTTCTTTCGGGTCCTCCTCAGAGTCATTACTAGATGGGTCATAAGGCCCCGGCTCAAGGGTGGATGGATACTCGTTCCTACCCCAAGCCTTTAGTAGCTGTCCTGCAAACCTCCCAAAATCTATAATGGGAAAGCGCTCTACCCCTGAATATACTACCTCTCTACGGTAAATACTGTGGGCTCGTGCTGCCCACACGTCGGGCAAGGTCCAGATCAGCTGACGACAGCCCTCCACACTACCTATCAAGCCTTTTGTCCCACCAGCCCGTCTCCAGATGCAGTAAACGAGCGATGTGCTCTCCTACAGAAAAGTCTGCATACACTCGACTACCAAAGAAGTAGTCCCTAAGCCTCTCCCTAGGAATCGACTTCCTAGCAGTATACTTCTTTCGGGCCATCTGTATACATAATTCTATATAAGCTTCACTTAAGAAATTTCTTCTAACAACCTCCGTAATTAAACCCCAAAACACACATTCACATCTCAATGATAATTCAATAAATCATTGCAAAACAATTCTCATTTATACATATTTATAAAAATTAAACATACATATAATCAACCCATTCATACCTGTTGGAGAGAAAGCGAAGAGAGATGCTTATTTAATTCATATATCATATCTTTAAAATTGAGCAAAGCCCTATAAAATAGAGCCAGACTTTGATACCAAAACTGTCACGCCCCAATTTCGTAATAAAATAAATATAAAATTTTCTAAAAACGGGCGTCCGGCAAAAACACTACAAGCCAACACTTTAAATCAAACATAAAAAAAAATCTTAATTAACGAAGGTTTTAAAATACACCAATTAATTTACATAAAACGATAGGTTATCAGAAATCAGCAGCGAAATATCAGTATACCAGCCACCGGCTTAAACTTTACATTCCTTCAAAATAAATAGATTTTTAAATCATCTGAGTACATAGCATAACATATTTATATACAGCAAAAATAATTATAAGCATTCTTCTTCAACTTCGCCTCTCCTCATCCGCATCTATACACAGAAAACATGCAAAGGGGTGAGCGTATAAAATACACTCAGTGGGATCACATTGTAAAATAGGGGAATTAAGATCATAAACCACAAATAATAATTAATTTCAATCATATCTTTTTACATGCAAACATATCAATTTCATAGTCATTCATATCAATTGCATATTCAAAATTTACGGTTCTTAGCCGCCATAGATGTGGTTCTTAGCCACTATAGATACGGTTCTTAGCCGCCATAGATGTGGTTCTTAACCACCATAGATAATTCAAGTAATTTCACATATATTCATGCTTATAACATCACATAAACATTTATTTTTGCCATTCATCATCTTTCAGAACGCATTCATCATATATATATATATATATATATATATATATATTAAAACATGTCACATTTCCCGTAGAATAAAATTCATCTTCATCATATAATAACATTTCATGCGTTCAGCACATAGTCCCAACACATTTCATATAGCATAATAAAATTCATAATTTAAATATTTTTAAAAGAAATATAAATACCGACTTAGCACTTTTCCTCACCTTAGAGTAGACGATCAAAAGCTGTAGAATCCAAAGATATCTATGGAGCGAACTCCTGCGTATCGCCTATAATCATAAAAATTCGACTTAAAATCTAATCGAACTATCATTTACTTAGAAACTAATTTTTAAAAAAAAACCCTATTTCATATTGAATTATGCCTAATTTCTTAAAATAGAAAGTCCAAAATGAACGTAATATTTCGGGGTTAATTAGATGTGAATCTAAGGTTAATAAACCTTAGATTTAAAATTAATAACTAAAACGTAAAATAAAATAAATTAATTAGCATAATATTTTTTTAGGTCGATATTTTAGTCTCAAAAGCAATCTTGCGAAACATAGGTTTAACTTATAATTCCAAATAAATCTTTGGTAAATTTTTTTTTATAATAAATAATGTATTAATCACTTAATTCCAAAATCGAGCTTAAACTATATTTTCTTAATTAATTGGATAAAATCTAGGACTTTATTCCCTAATTAATTATATAATTAGATTAAATTAACAAACATTAATTTATTTAATCTTTCTTTGTTATTTAATTAAAACTTGCCCCATTTATCAAAATCCTATTACTTGTAAACAATATCTATAAGTCCAATATAGTCGAAAGTTCAAAACGTCATTTTCATGAAGTTAATAATTATGATAAGGGATTCATAATATCATCAAATTCTAAGGAAAATCTATATCATTTTATTAAATTCAAAGTTCGATATTTATCTATCTAATTATGATACTTAAAGCATAATTTAATTAACGTACATTATCTTTATCGATTAATTAAAACTCGATTTTTTATATATCATATTCTATAAATTTATAAGCTAATATCCCTAAGTCCAAATATATTCTAAATTCCAAACATGTCATCATCATACTTCAATAATTTATTAGGCAAAATGCATATCATCATCAACTATTAAAAAAAGCTATGTAATTTAATAATTTCAATATTTCATTGATTATTATACACAATTTAGACCTTAAAGCATGCCTTAATTGATTAAGAGTTAATTTGCAAATCTATGAAATCTAAGGATTTAATTATAATTCCATAAGGTGGCTATTTGCAAGTTAGTCCCTAGCTATACCTAATTTACAAAATAGCACCCCCCAAATCTTCCCCAATTTCCCAGCCGCCCCGCCTCCCTGCCACTGCCCTGTGTCCACTGCTGTCGCCGCCTCGACCCTGCCGGCGACTTCCAGTCGCCGGCCACGCACACGACCGACCAAGACCGGCGCCGCTGCTCACGGCGGCGCCCAACCCGATACACAGACCACCCTCACCCGACAACCCAACCACACGCACTTCTGCAAATCGGTACCGCTGCTCACGGCGGCGCCTCCCACTTCCTGCCGACGCGACTCCGGCGCCGGCCAACACCACTACCAACCGAACCGACACAGACGCGCCCCACAGCCCAAACACAGCCCAAAACAGATTCACCCACAACACCAAACACACACGTCGCCGCTGCAAGCGGCGGCTCACAACCCACAACCGACTCGCCGGTGCAATCCAGCGCCGGCTATACCCAATCTACGGCGACCAGCGGCAGGCGAACAACAGCGGAGCAGAGCAGCAGCCGGGAAGGAAGAGAGGGAGAGGAAATTCCAAGTTCAAAATTCTGAACCCGTACCCACGACGGGTTCGGCGAGTTGTACAATCCGGTCCGATTACCTCACCGGAATTTCTGATGACCGGAGCTGATGTCGGCGGTCGATTTGTTGATGAGAGGAGAGAATGAGAGAGATAGATATGTAGCTTTGGTTGTTCAATAATGGACGAGTAGGAAAATGGTGATAAAACTTATCTTTATCCACACATATTTCTTCTAGAAGCACTTGACTTTTATCTTGATTAACCCCTTAACCTAATTAGGTATATTTAGATAATATATCATATTTTATTAACTATACTATATTGTTTTAAAAAAAAAAAAATTCTAGATGTTACAATGTGCTTATATGCGCCCACATGCGTCCAAATCCTAACCCCAACCCTAGTTCTGTTGTTATATTGACATAACTTTTTAGTTTAGCGAACTTAACCTTTTAATTTTATCCTTATAATCTTTTAGTTATATGCACATAACCTTTTGCAGTGCATGTAGTGAAAAAAAATATAAGTTATTCACTGAAAATGTTATGAAATTTGTACATAAAAGTTATACTATTACAACATAAAGGTTATATCATTATAACATAAAGGTTTCGGTTATATTGAATTTTTATAGTGAAAAAATATAAGATATTCATTGAAAATGTTATGAAATTTGAACATAAAGTTTATATTATTACAATATAAAGGTTATATTATTACAACATAAAAGTTTCGGCTATATTACATGAATTTTTATAGTGAAAAAAGTATAAGTTATTCACTGAAAAATTTATGAAATCTATACATAAAAGTTATACTATTACAACATAAATATTATATCATTGCAACATAAAAGTTTCGGCTATATAACATGAATTTTTATTGTGAAAAAAGTATAAGTTATGTACTGAAAATGTTATGAAATCTGTACATAAATGTTATACTATTACAACATAAATATTATATTATTACAACATAAAAATTATGACATAAAAAAAAATTGGGTGCGGATCCGAGTTAAATCGAACCCGACCCGACCCATGTGTCCAGTTACATGGATCATAACCCATGTACTTAATACACACAAACACTACCCTAAAATATATATGTAATTATAATTATGTCATAATTTACTACATGATGTTTAAGTTAAATTAATCAAATAAATAATAAATAATAATATAAAAAACTCTAAATTTAACATTAATTATAAAGAACATAGGGTGTTATAAAAATATTTATAATAATGTATCCAACTTATTATTCTTATATGTAATTTTGATTACTGTCTACTTTATTTCATATTTGTATATTTTAACAGGGTTTTAAATTTTCTAACAAATCATAATTTCAATACATGAAATATTAAATTTATCATTTTTATGTTTTTTATTTACATTGCATATATCAAAGTAAAATATCAAAACTAAAATATTTAAATTTGGAAATATTTGACTTTTTAGTTGATGTATAATTATATTGATGATAATTGTAAACGAAAATATTGAAGTTAAAAAAATATGTTCTCGAAGTAAAAATTATATTTAAGAATTTACAAATATGAAATAATACGTCAATAAATAAATTACAAATTTTAAAAATAATAAAATATTTTAAATATAAATTTTTTAAATTGTTTTAAGAAAATTAAAATAAAATTTTAATATAATTGTTCAAATATAACTACAATTATGACATCACGATGTGAGAAATATTAGCTATGATAGACGTGAGAAATATTAGCTATGACAGAAATGAATTTTTTTTTTTTGCAAGCGTGAGAAATATTTTTGATAGAAATGAACAAAAGAAAATTTACAAACGTGAGAAATATGCTTTGATAGAAATGAAAAAAAATATATATTTACAATACATATATATTTTTCACAAAAACTTTGGTATAATTAATGCATATATCCTAAATCTATGCAACTGACCAAATCCTGTCCACACACTGTTCCATGCACTCCCATACGCTCGCATGCATCCCGACGCGTCTGAGTAGATGACTCAAACTCACTCAAATTCGCTTCAAAAATTATACATTTATGTTATGTTAAACATACATTTATGTTATCGATAATTTTACGTGGGCTGATTCTGCCCAAGCAGAAAAGTGTAGAACATTAATTAAAAATTAAAATGATGTGTTAAATAACAATTATACCGTTAATTAAAATATATACAATCAAATTTTCAAATTTGAAACCAAAACAATATTTGTCTCTCCACTAATTAATGAAACAATATTATCTCCACTAATTTCATAATTTATTGTCATAAATTACATAAAAAAAACTAAGACGTCTTTTTTATAACTTGTCGATATTAACGACATAAATCATATATATTATTAAAATATTTATATATTAATATTTAACTTTTTTAGAACTTATCGATATTAACGACATTAATCATATCAATATTTACATTTTTTAGAACATATTAACGACATCAATCATATCAATATATATTTAACTTTTTTAGAACTGATCCATATTAATGAAATCAATCTATATATTAATATTTAATTTTATTTTAGAACTTGTCCATATTTTCATTTCACCATATATTACCTTTTTAAAAACTTGTTTTTATATTTATATTTAATATTTCTATTTGATTTTTTTATGGAATATAAATGGACGGGCATTGAGTGTTATTTATACAGATGTATGAAGAAGGCACATTTTGTGCATTGACTGTTATTGATTCAGATGTATGAAAAAAGGCACATTTTGTCACCTCTAGTTGAGCCTGGAGAATTCATTTTCACTCGGTATTGCCAACAGCTTAATGAAAGCACATGGGTGATGGTAGATGTGTCCTATGATTTGGTGAAAGAGCTCCAAGATGCTGTTCCTACTCGCTCTTGGAAGTTTCCTTCAGGGTGTATGATTGAACATAAGTCGAATGGAAAATCAACTGCGAGTTAAATAAGGTTCCATTAGTTGGGCTGACTGATAACGTAGCTTAAAGGTGGTAATATCGAAATAACCGTTATAAGCTAGACCCCATGATATCATTTGTGAATCCAATCCTTCTTTTAGTGCAAAATGAACAAATGATCACGCACAATTTTCTTTAAAGTTTTTCAAAGGATATTCTAAAATCACTTGTACTCCAATCAACTTGGATTTCTCCATCTAGTGGTAAATGCAAAAACCAACCAGAGGTATGACTTTTTTCCAATGTGCAACCCAAACTTTTTTTCCAGTGGAATGTGCCATACGTGACTTGCACATGACTTTCATGAGAATAAATAAGAGGGTTAAAATAAAAAAATAAAAAAACTTTAGTATGAGCATTTTTCAATTTGCTACCCGAACTTTTTTCCACTGACATATTTACCTTATGAAAGACACGTGCAAGTCACGCATTGTGAATTTTGCCAGAAAATTTACCCGAAAAAAGTTTAAGTTGCACTTTAAAAAACTTCTTTACTTCAGATTGCCGATGGGTAAAAAGTTTAGGTTGGAAATTAAAAATCTGTCATACTTCAGGTTGGTTTTTGCATTTAACCTCTCCTGCCGTCTTGAAAGTCTACCATATTTACTTAATGTACATCTTTTGCTTGATAGGTTACATGGATTGAACATGTTCAAGGGGATGACTATTATGATGTCTACCATGTCTACTTAGTGTACATCTTTTGCTTGATAGGTTACATGGATTGAACATGTTCAAGTGGATGACAAATTACTGACTCATTGTTTGTATAGAGACCTAGTCTGTGTTAGTCAAGCATATGGAGCCAAAAGGTGGATAGCAACTCTTCAAAGGATGTGTGAGAGATTTGCTTTCTCAATGGGACTAAGCATGTAGCCTAAACATGAAGTTGAAGGAGGTATTGATTTATGTCTTCCCATGTTAGGATGGTCTTTATGCTTGGATATTGTGCTTAAATGAATATTCTTTTCCTTCTTCATTCAGTGATTGACTCACTTGAAGGAAGGAGGAACATAATGAAGCTTTCTCACAGAATGGTGAAGAGTTTCTGTGAAATATTGAGTATGTCTGATAAACTCGATTTTCCACAGCTGCGGGAACAAAATAGTGGAGTACGAGTGTCGCTTCATAGAAGTAATGCATCAGGCCAGCCTGATGGGTTCATTGTTATTGCAGCTACCTCTCTTTGGCTTCAATTTGTTAAGATGATCTCTCACACTTCGTCAAAGATGAGAGAAAAAGATCTCAGGTGTATAAGAAGTTACTTTGTCTCAATACTCAAAACTCCACCCCCCGTCCCCCCAAAATCTAATAATTTGAGATAAATAGTCATTTGTAATATTCTTAATGAGTCGTGATTCTCACTTGACACACAAATACGATATACACGCGTGTGCGACCATACCATGGTTTCCCATACACTACACACAAACGGTTCGTGCAATGCACTAACCACAAACACATATATACATGATTTTTCAATAAGGGAGTTTGTACCAATTGACCACTCTTTTGGCTAGAAAAACGTTTTTGTTAGGATTTGGCTAAAATAAGTTTGTTGTAATCTTTATATGGCTATTTCTATCCATATCACATTCTATAAAGCATTTGAAATTAGGTATATATAAAGACTCTATGCATTTGGTATGCAGTGGGATCCGTCTTATCAGGTGGAAATCCTGTGAATGCTGTAGCCCGCATCTCACCCGGGTCGGATCCTGGAAGCTGTATCTCCATCTTCCAGGTTGTTCTCTCTATTTATTTTTCTGTGCTATGATTATTTAAACTCTAAATGTAGGATAATTTGCCCATTTAACGCGGTTTAAAGAATGACAAGAATATTAATTATAACCTTGGATGAAGAAATCTGTACTCTAGCTTCTTGCTTTAATTATTGAGTAGAAGACAACTGACACATGATCATTATGAATTGGATTTTAGAAGAAATGTGTTATTGATTAATATAAATAATTGCATTTCGGGTATGTCTAATATTGGAAAATTTTGACGTCCCAAACTAAGATCAAGTGCTTCGGCTATTTCGGCATAGAATCAATTTATTAAAAAGTGTCAACCCTAAATTAATTTCTTTAATTCTTGTTTATATGAAAAATCTGAGTTCTTTAATTCTTGTTTATATGAAAAATCTGAGTGAGATCTTGAGTTAGAATACAATTAATTTGAGAACACATCTTCCTCTTTAATTTCAAATTTAGAATGGTTAGTCAACTCTTTGAATTCGTAGCGAGTCACACCTTTTTCGTCACCTAATCATCCATAATGAAAACAAACAATTAAACTTAATATCTAATGGGCTAAAGGAAAACTTCAATACTAATTTTAATTAAATTAAAACTTTAAAATGATCTTAAATAAAGATTGATCTGCTCTGGAATTTAAAAATAAAATTTTAGGGTCGAATTGAAAATTCCTAAAAGCTGAAATATTAAATGGGGTCAAAAACAAAATAAAGGAAAATTAGGTGGAGGCTTAATACTACTTCCTTTTATAATTTTTAACTATAAAAAGAATTAAATGAATGAAATGAAGAGAAATTAAGTTGTGATCAAACGTATAAAAAAAAAAATTGAAGAGAAAAATAATTTGAACTTGGTTATAAACTAAAAATAGGTCTTAGAACATGTTGGAGGATAAATAAAAATTTCTTGAACTTTTTGGAGAAATAAAATATGAAGTCTAAGTTGGAAGCATGTATTTATAATATGGAGAAACTAATCGATACATTCATCATATGCCTATAAGGTGAGGGTTGCAAAAGGTTGAAACATTCATCATATGCATATGTTTATTTGAATTATGAACTATTGGCTCTATCAGGACAAATGTAAAATTGGTAACCCTATAAACAATGAAAACTTTGGTTTTAAGAAGCCTTAGAAATCAGCTGATACAGGCATAAATCAAAGATAATCAAGCCAGGAAACAAGTGTTCTATTAAGTTTAGTCCTGTGAAGAAAATCTATTTCATTTTATTTGCTTCTTGTATATCTAACCAAAGGTATCTCATGTTATTTTGAGTTACTTCAGTTTTATACAACAAATGATGCATTAGTTTCTCAACACACCTAGATTATGCTTTTGTGAAATATTGAGAACGCGCAATTATTTAGGTTCAACCAACAAAAATAATAAAGGCAAGTGAAAAGAGTGTTAATCGAGAAAGTGAGTTGAGCTATTCACGCACGTGCAACATGCATGCATTTTCCTATTTCAATATCATTGAATTGTTCTTTATGTAAAGCAGCCGTTTGTACCAAAGGAGAACAAAATATTGATGTTGCAAGAGAGTAGCATCGACCCCTTAGGAGGAACAACAGTCTATTCCCCAATAAATTTGGCAGCTGTCATTGCAGCAGTTAATGGTGAGGACACAACCCAAATATCAATCCTTCCTTTGGGGTTTTCATGATATCTGATGATGGCCGAGCTAACAAGGGAATGGTGGGAGGTCCAAGTAGTTCTAGTAATTCAGGTGGCTCACTCCTCACCATTGCTTATCAAATACTGGTGTGCCATAGCACATTAATGAAGCAGCTTAACATAGAATCCGTGGCCGCAGTGCACAATCTGATAAGCTCCACGGTACAGAAGATCAAATCTACTCTTGATTACTATAATTAGTGTTATTCATGAACCATATTAGGTGATTGATTGCATTGCTAACTATTCCTTATTTTCTGATTTTGATTATTTACGCTAGAATATCTTTTTAGACTTTTATATGATTGATAGTTTGCTTTATATGATAGATATATAAATAAATAAAGTTCCCTTTTCTTAAAGAAAAGGATTCTTGCCTGATCTTCCTTTTTTTTTTTTTTTTTTTTTTTTTAATATGCGATTTTGCACAATGGTTATGTATTTACATTGTGCAATTATGTGTAATGAAGGGGCACAACATTCCCCCGAGTCAAATCCTAAAATTGTTTGATTCTCTATTTTTTTTTAAATAACAGTTTCAGCCTTTCAGGTTTACTTTGGACTAATTTAGGACAACAACCAGACTTCCGATTCTTCTTTGTCATCTGCTTCATTTTGCAAAGGACAATTTGAGTAGTGTTTCTATGATGGGCGCGGGTCGGATAGGATTGAATCCGACTCGAATCCATGCTCACATTATTATTATTATTTTTTTCAATTTATGTGATAACCTTAATGTTATATTAGTTTAACTTTTATGTTACATTAATATAAGCTTTATGTATAAATATCATAACTTATATTACTTAGACTTTTCTCAACATAAAAATTCATGTAATATAATTGTATTTTTATATTATAATAATTTAATCTTTATGATATATTAATATAACCTTTATGTATAAATATTATATAAAAGTTATATTATTATAACATAAAAGTTAAATTATTATAACATAAATGTATATGGAAGTGGTGTAGGAAGTATTATGTACACTATGACTTGCAGCAGACCAGACTTAGCATATGGGATGAGTTCAGTAAGTCGTTTTATGGCAAATCCTGGTAGATCTCATTGGAAAGCATTACAATGGATGTTCAAGTATATAAAAGGAACTACAGATTTAGGATTACTGTTTGCAAGGAAAGATAAGGATCAGATTAACAATGCTTTAGTTGGCTATGTCGATTCAGATTTTACAGGAAATATTGATACTAGAAGGTCACTAACAGGATATGTATTCATCTTCTTTGGCACTTCAATAAGCTGGAAAAGTACACAACAATCCATGGTTGCACTTTCAACAACTGAGGCTGAATACATGGCCATTACAGAGGCAATTAAGGAAGCGATTTGGTTGAAGGGCATGGTGAATGAACTGGGAATAACTCAGGACAAAGTAGCAATGTACTGTGATAGCCAAAGTGCTCTCCACTTAGCTAAGCATCAAGTGTTCCACAATAGATCCAAACATATAGATGTCAAACTACATTTTGTTAGGGACATAATTGAGAAGGGTCTAATTGAGATGAGGAAAGTAGGCACCGAAGATAACCCAGCAGACATGCTTACAAAAGCTCTGAGTAGTGGAAAGATTAAGCATTGCATGAAATTAGTAAATCTGGAAACTTGGAAGAACTAACAGTTTTTTAATCGTTGTCCATTAACTGTTGTCTTTTGCAGGTTTGTTTTTGTTTCTGTTTTTACAGGTTTATACATGTTGATTTAGGTAGAGAATTGTAGAATTAAATCAAGCATGATGTGGGAAGCTCAGAACCAGGTTCATATCCTCAAGAATTGGTCCGGATCATCGTCAACTGGAGCTGGGAAGATTGGAGCGGTTCGCGGCGGTTATGTTAGTTATTAGGGATTGAAACAGTATTCTTGTGTGAACCCTAGGAGTTGAAACCGAAATTCGCGGGCGATTGCGGGGGTTTCTAGAAATTGATAGAGGGGTTTTATCACACATATAAATACGCATGTATATGAGTTAGAATCAGATTAATTAGTCGAGTATTGAGAGAGTTACAGTTTCTTTCGTTTCTGGGTTGATAAACCCTAATCTGCGCATTTTGTAATCTGATTCTTGTGATTGATTCTGAGTGAATTCATTTGCCAACTATTGGCCGTGGATGTAGGCAGCGATTAAGCTCCGAACCACGTTAAAACCTCGCATTTCTCTTTATCTTTTTCGCCTGCATTTCTTGTTCATTTCTGAATCATCTCCATTGAAGTTGTACTGTAATTCTTGGAGCTCTTGCATGCAATTCGGTTTCTGATCTTGAGCATAACAGTATAAGAAAATCATATTAAATAGTTACAATTTTTCACTAAGATGTGGTATTATATAAAATTGTGCTATATGGTTTTTTTCAAAATCATATCTATAATATAGTTTGAAGTCATCTCAACTCTAGAGCTCTGTCAATGGTTAAAAGAATCTCGCTGTTTAATATCAACGTAGATATACCAATTGGATCAAAAAGATTTAGAATCTTTTTTTCTGATTGTGTTCTTATTTTATCTTCTAGTTATTGTAGATTCCTATTATTTAATAATAGCACATGGTATTGTAGTTGGTGGTACAGCAAGATACCAAATTGAATATACTGATTACTAAAACAAAAAGTGGCCATTGATATAGCTTAATCTGTGTCCAGGAAAAAAAAAAGCTACTTCATTAAAAGGTAACACTAAATGAACTGATATCCTGCAAAACCTTATTCGATCATTTCAACAATCCAGTAAATCTATGCAATCGCAGTATCATGCAACATTGGCACATACAATCACATTATCAAATACCACTAATAATTCACAATTTCGATATGATAACAACAAACCTTACTAAAAAAAAAAAACTCATAAAAATGCATCACCTCGACTACTAAAGTTCATGATAATTACCTTTTTGAAGAGTGCAATTCAAATTCTAAATACAACAACAACTTCCCTTTTAATGTAACTCAAATCAATAGTTTTCCTGATAATCTGCCAGAAATGGAATTAAGCTGCATCTTGCAACTTTTTATCGTCATATTACAAATCATTGAAGTGGTTAATGCTTGTTTATTTAGCTTGTCTACTTGTTGATACTCTGTTTTCCTGGTCGATCTATGTAATTGGCAAATAACCGGTTTGGTGAAGGATTGGGAGTATAGATAGGCAATACTATACCCATTATTTTACTGCTCAATGAAACAACAAATTGCTATACAAGACAAAAATATCCACTAATAGAAGACATGAATATCAAGTGCATTATCTACCAAGTGCATAAAAAGAAAAGAGGTTTTCCTATCTCCGTTGATCTTTATCTTAAAACAGACCTTCATGAATCATAATCAGTCTCGAAACAATGTCTCATCTTACCAGATTTCTCTTATTTGTCCTCTTATCCTTACTCACGGCGAAATCCACTGGCAAAAAAAAAAAAAAAGGGAACAGATAGTATTAACATGGATGATATGATATTTACAACCATTGAAAGCCACCACACCAATGCACAGATTGCAATCAAGAGAAAGTAATACCAATATTCAATCTATTCTGCAGAAATACTGATGCAAAAAATCATAATCATTTATCAATCAATCATCAATTTCCAAGTTATTATACAAAGAAACACAAGTCAATCAGTGGTCTTAATTTTCTCCACTCAAAACAAAAAATCCCCAAAAAACTACAGAGTATATACAAACAAACTACATATTCCCTGTTCAACACTACCAAATTAAATAGTCATGTCAGACGTACAATTCTTTTATTTAATAGATTTTATTAATTCAGGCTTTGAAAAATAGATCCATATTCAATGTGATGTCTGAAAGATGAAATTTATTAATCCAGAGCATAAAATCATGCGCATATGCCTGCTGCTTTGATGATCTTATGTATGGTGGCTGCTGTTTCTATCATGTTGATTCTTGCCTCAGGTGAAAACGCTAAACATTTCATAGCCAATTCAAAAATGAATGAGACACATTGTTCCTGCCTAGAGAAATGTTGATCTTTTCTTGCAAGTAAACAAGGGGCAACAACTTCACTTATTGCATTTTCTTGTATTGCATCACTCACCCACTCCTTCAAGCTCTTTTCCTCATTAAACATATCATCTGTCGGTTTCTTTCCTGTAAACATCTCCAACAACAATATCCCAAAACTGTATACATCACCATTTGTTGATACTTTTCCTTCCAATCCATATTCTGATATGTACATTGTAATTTTGAGGATATTAGAAATAAATATAAAGAGAGAAATTGACATTTAAGATTTTCATGAACATCGTAAGTTACCTGGTGCTGCATAACCTATAGTTGCCAAAGTTGTAGTTTGAATCATAGTCTCTCCTTCATCAAAAAGCCTGGAAATACCAAAATCAGCAACATGAGCGGTCATATCTTCATCCAACAAAATATTGCTCGGCTTTATATCGCAATGAACAACAGGAAATGCATGACCATGGTGAAGATATTCCAGGGCTAATGCAACATCTTTTGCTATTTTCAATCTTTGCACCAAATCCAAATGATAGGTGTTGGAATGTAACCACTTCAACAAACTTCCATTCGGCATGTATTTAAGAATCAAAGCTTTGAACTCAGTGTTAGTACAACAACCAATTATTGAGACTAAGTTACGATGACGAATAGAGCTCAATATTTGACTTTCAGTGTCGAAGCTCTTGGTAGCTCCTTCTAACTGTAAGTTGAAGACTTTTAATGCAACAATTAGTTCGTCGGAAAGTATTCCCTTGAATACTGAACCAAAACTCCCTCTTCCAAGTAAACTAGTTTCACTGAAAGAACTTGTCGCTCGCACAAGTTCAATGTATGAAATTCTTCTCCAATTAATACTAAGTGCTGGTGTAATATCTCCAGATGATGGTAATCTTTTCCGATTACATTTTCTGATGAGCATGAGTATGAAAATCAATAGAACAACAACCGAAATGAAAGAGGGGAAAATATACTTGATGAAATGGACAACACTTTTTGATCCAACTGAACCTCTATGATTTTCTGGGCAAGGTGGCACTTCAAATCTCTTTGCACCACATAGAGCAAAGTTGTGAACAAACGATTGAGCAATGAAGTTAACAAAAGAACCCCCATTTGGAATCTCTCCTTCCAATTTGTTGTAAGACACATTAAAATATTCAAGATAGCGGAGGTCTTCTAAATGCCTTGGTATGTGTCCGGAAAGATTATTGTTTGATAAATCCATCTGAATCAAGCCTTTGATACCTTCAAAAGATTGAGGGATAAATCCTCTGAATTGATTATTCGACAAGTTCAGATATTCTAGTGATTGACAACCGTCAATTAAGGTAGGAATATCACCAGAAAACTGATTATGGGACAAGTCTATCTCATATATTGCCTTAAAATTTGAAATTTGAGATGAAAGTTGTCCACTCAAATAGTTTGAGGACAAGTTTACTATCAAGAGGTCATTAAGACTCCAGAAGGTGGAAGGTATGGTGGATTGCAACTTGTTAGAGTCCAAGTAGATCTTTCTTAGGGATTTAAGTTCACTAACACATTCAGGAATTTGACCTATGAGCCCATTTCTACTTAAGAACAAATCCACCAAATTACTCATCTCACAAACTTCATTAGGGATAGAGCCTTGCAGTCTATTACCATCGAGATATAGTCCCTGCAGTTGTCTTAGTTGTCCTATGCTTGCGGGGATGAAGCCTCTAATTTGATTTCCATAAAAACTTAATCTGATCAAACTGCGTAAGTTTCCAATCTCTGAAGGAATAACACCATGAATGTTGCATTCTCGTGCAATGAATACTTGAAGAGAAGAGGACAAATTACCAATTGAGGTTGGGAGAACACCACTAATTAGTGGATTGTCTGATATGTCCAAGTAGATCAAGTGTTGGCAAGTAGTCAATGAAGAGAGAAATCTCAATTCTTGAGTTGGTGATTCTACACCACTAGTCAAATTGTTACCCCAAATTCTAAGTCTCTGTAAAAGTCTTAATTTGCCAAAGTTGGGTATAGAGCCGCTGAATGAGTTGTTGTGCAAGTTCAATCTAATAAGCTTAGAAGCATTGTTGATAGAGATTGGAATCGGCCCACTCAGATTGTTATCGTTCAAATAAAGCTTTTCCAAATTGAAAAGTGAAAGACCAATGTTTAATGGAAGACTACTCGAAAACTTATTAGATGAAAGTGCTAATATCTTCAAACTTGATATATTAAATAAAAAATATGGGATGGAACCTGAAAAATACGTAGGGAATATATTAGAATCATTAGCGTAATTAAAGAGACATTCAATATTTAAGAGTTGTGTGCTTAATAAAAAAATAAAAAAATCAGATAATGTTTCAAAAATAAGTATATTGGATTACTTTTTAGAGGAAAAAAATAATCTTTTTAAGAAGATTGGATTATTCTTTTTATTTTATAAGTGTGTTAAATACTAATCGTGTCAGTGTTTTATATAAAAACTCGAAGTAATATTTTGCAATTGTATAATATCAATACACTAGAAATACGATGTGAAATATTATTTCAAAAATATGTAAGAATGTCTCACCACTTAATAATTATATGATTATTTTACTCATAAATTCAATTAATAACTTGTGATTTTGAAAAATATATTTTTAGATATTCATTAATAATTGAATACACTTTCGATATTTAACATTCAAGAATCAAGATCGATGATGTATATATTAATCTGAAATCATTATACAACATTATATATATATATATATATATAACATTCTTTATATATGAAAAATCTTATCCACTTCGATATATAAATTTGAGAGATATATTAAAGATCTATAGGATGAGATTTACTAGTTAAAAAGGCATTTTCGATTCTTAACTTTAATAAAAATATATTAAATTTATAGTATTTTTTTTTTTATATATATGTTCTTATAATATATCATTGAAAAACTCTTTAAATATATATTAATATAAGACGAATTTTAGTTTAAGATTCAAAATGTTCAAGATTATAAAAGAAAAATAATCAAAACATGTAATTTTTTCAAGAAGAGTTTGAAATGTAAATGAGTCTTGCTTTTTATTATAAAATAGAAAAATAAAATAAATATTGAATTACATTACTATCCTTAATAAAGAGTTTCTTTAATTAGGACTCTAATTTAATTTGATTCATTTTACTCTATACAATATTATCCACTTCGATATACTATAAGATGAGATTTACCTGTTAGGAAGGCGTTTTTTATGTTTAACTTCTCTAAATGAGGAAGTTTTCCTATTTCTATGGGAACTCCTTTTGAAATTGTTGTGTTCCCAAATATCACATGAAAGATTAATGAATACTGAAAAATATATATAGTTTCATTCTTGATTAGAAGTTGAATAAATAATGAATAATATATATAGTTTTGAGGTGAAAAATTGGTCTGCACGAATAAATAATTGATAAATATTAAAGAAGCAAGTACGGGTGAAAAACTGATACATGCTAGTAAAAGACTGATAAATATCAAAGAAGTGTGTAGAATGTGCATTCTAAAAATGTGTGCTGCCTGATTAAATCTTTTTATGTATACCTTTGAAATGGTTGTGGTCGAGATATAAGAACCTAAGTTTGCTCAAATTTCCAATTTCAGTTGGGATGCTTCCACTGAAATGGTTGTGAGATAAGTCAAGGACCTCAAGATCTCTGCATTTGCCTATATTTGCTGGAATTTCCCCTTCAAGTTTGTTGTCCCCTACAACAACAATATCGTAAAAAAATTATTTGTAAGAAGACTTTTGAAATAATAGTTCACCGAAAAAATATTCTCATAAAATATTTTTGAGACAACAATCAATGTTTTCTTAACATCATCTTCATATGTAGCACAAGGAAAATCCTGATCACTCATTTTTAATTTGTATTGATAAATTGTGGATGAATTTATTTATTTGTTAATTATTAAGTTAGATCGATTAGATTCAATCTGAAAGAGTTTTGACTTGATTCGAAATTAAGTTATATATGGTAGTTTAAATCATGAGAGTCATTTAATTAATTTAAGGATTACAAGTTAAAACCTCAAACTAAATTATGAAATTGATCTATAAATTAATGTTACTTTAATTAGAACTCTAATTTAATTTGATTTAATTTAATTATATAGGAGGATTAAAATTGACATTATAAAAAATGAACGAAATATTCATACTTATATAATACTTACTCATATATATAATAGTAATATATATATATAGATCATTCTATATATGTGAACAATATTATCCACGCAAATAAAACTGATACACGCAAATAAAATGCTGATAAATATTAAAGAAGTTTGTAGAATATGCATTCTAAAGATGCCTGCTGCCTGATTAAATCTTTTTATGTATACCTTTGAAATGGTTGTGGCCGAGATATAAGATCCTAAGTTTGCTCAAATTTCCAATTTCAGTTGGGATGCTTCCACTGAAATGGTTGTCAGATAATTGAAGGTCTTCAAGGTCTCTGCATTTGCCTATATTTGCTGGAATTTCCCCCTCAAGTTTGTTGCCCCAAAGATAAAGCACTTTGATGTTTGGCATTTTGTTGCAAATATCACTCGGGACCCTACCTGATAATAAATTTCTCTTATATATGGAGTGTCCAATAAGCTTATTATATATACTCTTAATTTTACTACTTTTAGAGAAGAAAAATTGCATATAGAAATACCTATCAAGTTGTTTTGTTCAAGATACAACTCCTCAAGCTCGGGAAGATTATCATAGAGGCTCATTACTCTCAAACCAGAAATGTTGAAAATAGTATGCTCACATGCCCAAATATACACACACATATTTGATTCGAATGTATGTATTTAAGTTTACTATTTTCTTAGCAGAAAAATTGCATATGGTTATACCGGTCAAGTTGTTCCAAACAATTGATTATCGGAGAGGCTCAATACTCTCAAACCAGAAATGTTGAAAATAGAAGATGGAATCCGTCTTGTTTAATGAGAGAGATGTTGAAAATAGTATGCACCCATATTCGCATATATCTAATTCTTTAGAATTGCACTTAAGCAAAGACATGTTATAAATGTGAAAATGTTGATTAAATAATATATATAGTTTTGAGGTGAAAAGTTGGTCTGCATGAATAAATAATCGGTAAATATTAAAGAAGCAAGTACGGGTGAAAAACTGATACATGCTAGTAAAAGACTGATAAATATTAAAGAAGTGTGTAGAATATGTATATGTATATGTATATGTATACGTTCACACATATTTGATTCGAATGTATGCTATAATATATATACTATAAAATGAAGAGGTGAAGACACTCTGATTTTTTTTTTCATTTAAGTTTACTATTTTCATAGTAGAAAAATTGCATATAGTTATACCTGTCAAGTTGTTCTGAGAAAGATCCAACCACTCAAGCTCTGGAAGATTAATGCTTACACTTTCGATGCTACCAGAGAGATGATTATTGGAGAGGTCCATGAATTTCAAACCAGAAATGTTGAAGATAGAAGATGGAATTTGTCCTGTTAAAAATAGAAGATAAAACGTTTAAAACCATAAACTAATACTCTACATCTCAAGTATATATAAGACAATGCTCACATGCCCAAATATACACACATATTTGATTCGAATGTATGTATTTAAGTTTACTATTTTCTTAGCAAGATTCAAGGCCTCAAGCTCTGGAAGATTAATACTTAAACTTTGGGTGCTTCCATACAATTGATTATCGGAGAGGCTCATTTGTTTCAAACCAGAAATGTTGAAATAGAAGATGGAATCCGTCTTGTTTAATGAGAGAGATGTTGAAAATAGTATGCACCCATATTCGCATATATCTAATTCTTTAGAATGTAAATAATGACTATATGCTCGCTCATAATTTATTTTTTGAGAATTGCACTTAAGCAAAGACATGTTATAAATGTGAAAATGTTGATTAGTGAAATCATACCTGTAAAATGGTTTGAGTATAGATCTAAAATCCTAAGCTTACTTAAACTCCCAATTTCATTTGGTATTCTGCCATTGAAATTGTTGAATGGCAAGCGAAGGTCCTCCAGCTCTCTGCATCTGTATATATTTGCTGGAATTTCCCCCTCAAGTTCATTCCTAGACAAATTCATAGCTCTAAGTCTTGGAGTGTTATGACATATCTCATTTGGAAGCTTTCCTGATAGCTTATTCCTTCTTAGATTAATTTCTATCAAAGAAGAGATGTTGAATAGAGTAGGTGGAATTCTACCCCAGAAGGTGTTGTTATTCATAAGCAGATGTTCAAGTTGAGATAAGACTCCAAGCCACGATGGTATCTCTCCAGTGAAGTTGTTAAATCCGACGTTTAACTTCTTTAAACGACGTAATTTTGCCAGCTCAGATGGTACCACTCCTGTGAAATTGTTGGAGCTAATATCTAGAGATCGAAGAAATGTTAAATTTGCAAGATGTGGGGGAATGGTTCCTTTGAGCTCGAACCCTGAAACGTTTAAGGCTGTGACCCTATGATGTTTGATGCCACAAGAGACACCAATCCAGTAACAAAAGGATGAATTAGTGTTAGCAGAAGACCAATTCTTGGTTAAAACAGCATAAGGATCAGAAGTGATGGAGTTTTTCAAGGCAAGTAATGCATATTCGTCGGTGCTGGAATTGGAAAAAGGGTGGGAAGAGGTGAATCTAAGGGTGCTTATAAGTATGAAGAGCAGATGAATACCAAAAGAAAAGAGAGATTCCATTACAATGATAATTAATAATCTTTACTTCAACTTGCTGTGTCTTGCTATGGAATGATGCTATAATATATATACTATAAAATGAAGAGGTGAAGACACTGATTTTTTTTTTTTCATTTAATTTTTTCAGTTTTGTTTTAAACTTTATAATTTGTATAAATTGTTAATTTTCATTTTATTTTTTCATAAAAATTTACTTAATTTTGCATTTTTTTTTTCTAAATCTAATAATGCAACAAATCCAATTTGAAAAATAAGCACTGATTTAATAGCTTTAAACTACCCATTTTCCCACCTTATTTACAATCAAATTGGAACAAATTAATTATATACTAAAAAAATCAATATAATTGTTGTAGTATAGTACCCTTCCTTATCCAATGCATTGAGCCAAAATGAGAAACTTTGCAGTTATGCATTGTTTGTTTGAGTAGAAGACGATACTTCCAAGTCAATGTCTTTTACTTGGTTTTTCCAAATTGTCTTTTACTGTTGATTTTCTAATTGATTGCTATACATTGATTTTTGAAGCTGGGAGCACCATAAACTTCTCTATCATCGTCAGCTGGAAAAAGTTGAGTTATTCTATATGAAGAGATTTGAAATTTAATAATTTAAAATCAATAGAAATCAAATACGTTCAAATTATTCAATAAATAGTTCATAATCAAATTGATGAAATTCAAATTAATTAGAATATGAATTAATCCAAACAACCACATATGAATTTATTATATACCACGGATTCGGACAATAAATTTTAGGACTTGTAATTTAATACAAATTTTTCATTTTTATCTCTAGGATTTCTAGAATATTTTTTATTTTTCATAGTTTTCATTTCTATGTTTCCATACCAAATTGGTTACAGAAATATCTTAATTATTTTCTTTCTATTATACTTTGTCTTTTAATTTGTTTATTAAGTTTTAGTTCATTACAGAGGGCTAAACCTTTTTGAACACAAACACTTATTAAATTCCAATATGTATATTAGACATTTAAACTCTTAGAAATTTATTGAGCATTTAAGACCTTAATGTGTTATCTATCCCTTTCAACCCACAAACGCCTTGAATGCCTTTCTGTCTAAAAAGGCTAAAAGGGTGAATATTAGGATCATATAACACATCTCAGTACTTAAATGCTCAGTAAATTCTTAAGAATTTAAATGTTTGGTAAAATTATCCTTTGGCCTTTAGTATTCATGTATCCTGGGTTTGAAATGGTATTAGAGTCATGTTAAAAAGTAGTAATTATCTAACACATCTTCATTTAAAATGAATCCTTTTCGGCATAAGAATACTGTTAAAAATAGTTTATTTTAATAATAAATTTTTTTAATAATTAATATTAATTTTTTAATTTAATTTTAATTTTTTTAATAAATTATGATAAAAAATTATTTTAGTTCAGTTTAATTCAATTAATATTGTATTTTTTTATTCATATTATTATTTTATGATAATTATTTTTCAAATTTTATTTGAATATTTACAAATTTATTAAACATATTTTCAACTTGAATTAAATGTGGATTTCAAAATTATAAGTTTTACATTTTTAGTAAATTATTTAAAGAGTTTTGATCAGGCGCGCACTAGAAGAATGCGCATCGTGTGCACTTCTTTAAAATATTTTTTTAATTTTTAATATTTTATATTATACACATAATTATTCTTTCACGCTTCTCTTTTAGATATGGATTTTCTTATTAATTCTCATGTGAGACACCTGCCGTCATCAACATTTTCATATACAATATTTTCACATACAGACTCTTATCAATTCTCATCTTAAATATAGACCCCTCATCAACATATTCAAATACAAACTCTTATCAATTCTTATTTCAAATATAGACCCCTCATCAACATAGATTTTTTCAACAATTAGCATCCCACACATCAAGCATATACCTTCTTCCCAATTTTCATCCATACACCATGAAAAATATTGAATTAATCAATTAAATGAAATAATGAAAAATATTCAACTAATCAATTCTAAAAAAAATCCTAATCAATGTTCGAATTTTTTTCAAAATTAATCATAAAAATTAAAATATGAATTGAGGATTAAAGAATAAATTCTCATTAGTAGATGAAAAATATTGAATTAATCAATTAAATGAAACAATGAAAAATATTCAATTAATCAATTCTCAAAAAATCCTAAATCCTAATCATTGTTCGAGAAATCTTCAAAATTAATCATAATAATTAAAATATGCTCATGCAAAGAGAATAAATTCTCATTAGTGATTGTGGTTGTGACATTAGTGGGTATGACAGGAGAAACTGTACCACGTCAAGTATAATATTTTCTTATTTTTTCTCTTTTTTAAAAGTTTTCTCTTTTCTGAAAGTATTTACATTTAGAAAATTATGGTACTAGCAATTAAATAAACTTGGGGATTTTGAGGATTGATAATTGAGTTGGAGGATATGATTTGTTGATTTAAGAATTTGGTAAGAATTTATTCTCTTTGCTGCTCAATTCATATTATAATTTTTATGATTAATTTTAAAAATTTCTCAAACATTGACTAGAATTTAGGATTTATTGAAAATTGATTAATTGAATATTTTTTCATTATTTAATTTAATTGATTAATAAAAGTCTATGTTGCTGAGAGGTTACGTCTATATTTGAGATGAGAATTGATAAGAAATCCTGTATATAAAGATGTTGATGAGGGGTTAGGTGTCTCAAATGAAAATTGATAAGAAAATTAATATGTAAAGTGGTAGCATGAAAAAAGAATTATGTGTATAATATAAAATATTAAAAATTAAAAAAAAACTTAAAGAAGTGCACACGGTACGCATTTTTCAGGTGCATGTCTGATCAAAACACTTATTTAAAATACTTTATTTATTTAAATTTAAAAAATTTTAATATTTTCTTTTAATGTAAACTTCAATTCATATGTAAAAACTCCTTTTTTATTAATGTATTTTTGATTATTTTAGTGGTTTTTATGTTTTTTTATTTCTTTTAAGACAATTAATGTATTTCTTTTATTTCAATTATTGCATTTTCTTGTAATGCATCACTCACCCACTCCTTCAAGTTCATTTCCTCGCTCAACATATCATCTGTCGGTTAGAGAATATTAGGAAATAAATAAATAGAGAGAAATTAAATTTCAAAATATTATGAAGATTGTATGTTACCTGATGCTACATAACCTATAGTTGTCAAGGTTTTAGTCCGAATCATTGCCTCCCCTTCATCAAAAAGCTTAGAAGTATCAAAATTAGCAACATGAGCAGTCATATCTTCGTCAATCAAAACATTGCTTTGCTTTATATCGCTATGAACAATAGGAAATGTATGATGAAGATATTCCAATGCTAATGCCACATCTGCTGCTATTTTCAATCTTTGTATTAAACCCAAACAATAATTGTCAGAATGTAGCCATTTCTCCAAACTTCCATTTGGCATATATTTAAGAATCAAGACTTTGAACTCGGTGTTAGTACAACCACCAATTATTGGGGACTAAGTTATGATGGCGAATATAGCTCAATATTTAACTTTCAGTTTCGAAGCTCTTGAAAGCCCCTTCTAACTATAAGTTGAAAACTTTTATTTCGATATTCAATCCATCAGAAAGTGTTCCTCCAAATACCGAACCAAAACTCCCTCTACTAAGTAGACTTGTTTCACTGAAAGAACTAGTTACTTGCATAAGTTCTATGTATGAAATTCTTCTCCAATTAATACAAGTGCTAGTGAAGTATCTTCAGGTGATAATATTCTTCTATGTTTTCATTTACTGATGAGCAAGAGTATGAAAATCAATAGAACAACAATCGAAATGAAGGAGGGCAAAATATACTTGATTAACTGGACAACACTTTTTGATCCTGAACCTCTATGACTTTCTGGGCAAGGGGGTACTTCAAATTTCTTTGCACCGCCTAGAGCAAAGTTGTGAAGAAACAATTGAGCAGTGTAGCTAACAAAACAACCCCCATTCGGAATCTTTCCTTCCAATTTGTTGTAAGACACATTAAAATATTCAAGATAACGCAGATCTTTCAAAGACTTCGGTATTTGTCAAGAAAGATTATTGTTAGATAACTCCAATTGTATCATGCCTTTGATGCTTCTCAATGATGGAGGGATAAATCCTCTGAATTGATTATTTGACAAATTTAGTTGTTCTAGTGATTGGCAACCGAAAATTAAGCTTGAAGTATTACATGAATTTCATATAAAGGTATCTATGTATAAATATTCATAGATGTCACATAAATATACATAAAGGTCGCATGAATATCACATAAAGGTACCTATGTACAAATTTTGTTGAATTTTTTTTTTCTAAGTTACAATGCATAAAGGTCACAACATTTGTACATAAAGGTCACCGAATTTGTACATAAAAGTTTTAGCCTGAAACAAAAAAATAAAAACATGCGGATCCTAATCGACCCAGATTGCATGTGCAACTGGTGCACATTAGACACACTCATCTTTTATTACCACATGATACCAATTTTACATATTTCAATTTCATTCCTTTAACTATCACTTAGTTTCAACTTTCATTCGATTTTACTTAAAATTTTGAATTTTACCTACGTGACGTCGAAATTCATGAGGTCGATTTTTCAATGCCAACATCTATGTAGGCATATAAATTGACATTCCTATCAAAATCAAATCAAAATTGGAAATAAAAAATAGTTAAAGAATTAAAATTGAAAAAAAAAAAAAGAACCAGGTATAAATTACACAATGAAAATTGAGATTTTCCGTAAAATAAATATTCATTTTTTTATAACCATATTAATAAAGCTTAAGCCACATTTTCTTGAATATTATATAATAATTCTGCAAAATGAGAGAATCTATCAATATATTCACGTCTTTGAACTATGAAGTTGTGATAAAATTGGAAGCTATATATATATACACACTATATATCTTGTTATAAGTAGTAATGGGATTGGCATATGATTAATGCCTTTGGGTCCTAGTTCCCGCAACTGCAACTGTGATTTTGATTTTCTGCAGACTGGCAGCTACTTCAGTCATGTTGATTCTTTCATTTGGTGAAATGGCTAAACATTTTATTACCAAATCAAAGATCAACCCAACACAATATTCTTTCATAGAGGAATTAATGTTGATCTTCTCTTGCTAGCAAACTAGGGCCAACAACTTCACTTATTGCATTTTCTCGTAGTGCTTTATTCACCCACTCCTTCAAGCTCAATTCCCCGTTGAACATATCATCTATTTGGCTTCTTTTTTGTAAACATCTCCAACAATAATATTCCAATTTGTATGCATCGCCATTTTTTGATACTTTTCCTTCCAATCCATACTCTAATTGTATGAAATGTTTGTTATTGTCAAACGATAAGTTCACAAAAAAAAGAAAAAAATGACTAACAACAAAGAAACATAAGCTAAGAAATTGAAATTCTAAAGGAAAAATTGTAGTTTTCGTTCCATAATTGAGGTCTTGTCCACTCATTTACCATCAATTTTATGTATTCCAATTTTGGTTCTTTAAATATCATTTTTTTTTCAATGTTCATCTAATTTTACTCAAAACTTCAATTTTTGCCTGTGTGGACTTTTAAATTGTTGATGTAAAATTTTCAATCACACGTCCACGTAGGCAAAAATTGACATCAAGAGCAAAATCAGATCACAATAAAAAAAAAACATGGTTAGAATACAATGGAATACGTAAAATTGATGGTAAAAAAAATGTATAAGACATAACTTACGCAACACGAAAAGTGAGGTTTTCCCAATTCAAAATTTTGAACACTATACATCACCTGGTGCTACGTAACCGATAGTTGCCAATGTTTTAGTTAGAACCTCAATCTGCCCATCATCAAAGAGTTTGGTAATACCAAAATCACCAACATAAGCAATCATATCTTGGTCGAGCAAAACATTGCTTGGCTTTATATCACAATGAACAATCGAAAATATATGACCATGATGAAGATACTCCAAGGCAGATGCAACATCTATTGCTATCTTCAATCTTTGCACCAAATCCAAATAATAACTATCAGAATATAACCATTTCTCCAAGCTCCCATTTGGCATATATTCAAGAATCAAAGCTTTGAATTATGTGTTAGTACAACAACCAATTATTCGGATTAAGTTCCGATGGCGAATGGAAGTCAATATTTCACTTTTGGTATTAAAACTTTTAGTAGCTCCTTCTAAATGTAAGTCAAAGATTTTCACTGCGATATCGATTCCATCAGAAAGTGTTGCTTTGAATACCAAACCAAAGCTTCCACTTCCAAGTAGGTTTGTTTCACTTAAAGAACTTGTTCCTTATTTCTATGTATGAAATTCTCCTACAAGCACTACCTAATGAAGCAATATATATTGTTGAAAATTAGTTTTGAAAAACTGGTGTTGACCAATCTTTGACCAATTTTTTCATGGTGTTTCGTTTGTTGGAAACGAAAATAAGTTGCAAATTTGAAATCTACATTTTGAGTAGATAAATTTAGAGTATTTATTTTCTCAAATCCAATTTCAGATGAATGAGAAATTAATGCTTGAAGTTGGGAACTTAAATTGGAAACGTGTGAAAGTTTGAAGAGGTGTGAAGTAGTGAAAATGCGTGAGTTTGAATTGAATTAATGCAATCCAATTTAAAGGGATGCAACTAATCCGAAACATCATTATGAAAAGGCATCATTTCAAATTAAAAGGTGTCTATTTTGGAAAGACACCACACCTCTTCTACTTCTATAAATAGACCCTACATTCAATCATTTCATGCACTCCACTACAACTTGCATTATTAGCATTTTAGCAATTGTAGTCTCTCATCATCTTGTCTAAGAAAGTTCCAAATATCGTTTTAGTTCGCCGGAAAACTTTTGGAGTCGTCGTGTTGTGATCCATAAGTTAGTAAGTCGTTGTATCTTGGGAACGTTTGCCGTAGACCGTAAAGCACTGAATACGAGACAATTTCATCTTATGGAGAAAAAGTCCAACTCTTGCCTCGACTTTCCTATTTGTTATTTTAGTCATCTTCAAGTACACCATATAATTTCCAACAAGCATCAGGTGAAAGTGGCACTTTAATTTGTTTCCATCTTCTTATGAGCATAAGCGTGACAATCACCAGAATGACAACTAAAATCAAAGGTGGCACAATGTATTTCATTATCAAAGTCATGACACTCTTTGATCTGGATCTTCCATGATTTTTTGAGCAAGGTTGCACTTGAAATCTTTCTGCACCACAAAGATCGGAGTTGTGGCTAAAACATAGAGCAGTGAAGTTAGCAAAACAACCCCCATCACCAATATCTGCTTCCAATTTGTTGTAAGACATGTTAAAATTAACATTTTATATGTTAGGGCTTCCAAAAGTAACACTGGTGATGCTGCTTTAAGTTAGGGTTCTTCTGAAAATATGTCGATGCTGGCAAAAAAGATAAATGCTAAAAATAGTTTTTTTACTTAAAAGAAAGGTATAATATGGAGTGCCAAAGACTATACAACTGTTAGTAATATGGAATTGAGGAAATGGCTAGAAACAGAAAAAACCGAAAATCAGAAACAATGAAAATGAAAAAACCGAGGCTTGTGTTTCACAGTTTCCTTCAAACAGATTCGTTCCCTCCACGGTGCTAGGTATACAAGGACATCCGTTTCCCAAGATGCAATGATTGCTAGATGGCGAGTCGAGCACACAACTCCCACGGACGGGAACTGGAAGCACGCCCGATCAGTATCAATAGATTGAAAGAGGAACGAAGTAAAATTTACGAAGGAGAGATGAGTTATGTGTATTTCGAAGTGGGGGGCTAGCTCATTATAGTCACTCTAGGACTATTACAAGTAGTTGGAAGGTTAAAAGTCGACCGTTACAGAAGAGACGAAAAGTTGAAACCACGAGAGAGAGAGAGAGAGAGAGAGAGAGAGCCTTCTTGCCAATATAAACCATTCTTATCTCCAACAAAGGGGAAAAACAATATAAACCAATGAAATTAGTTTCACTTTCCCGATGTGGGACAAGACACATCCAAGCTCTCAAGCATTCCAAAAAAGGATCCAAAGTCACCACTTCAACCATTAAAGTAATTTGGGCAAGCTATATACCTCTCGAACCTCTCTCGGAAGAGAACACATTCCAATGACTTATTTCTTAATTTGGGTACGAGACCCACATGCAAAATTGCCCCAAAAATAGAAAAAATTACAGATTTTTCCAACAACAGCAAAGTTTAATTGTCAAAATAGAATAGAATATAATATGGAGTGTCAAAGATTACACATTCTTTCTTTTTCTTTATTAATTCACACATTCATTCTCAATGACTTATTTTCTTCAATAATCCAAATGTGTCATCTCGTAGACCTACATTGACTACAAATTAATTAATTATTCTTCAATAATTGAGCTGCAGTTTATGCATATTATGGAAATAACGATTTTTCCCTTAATCTGTTTTCTAATCGCAATGTATGCATACTGTGGAAAACTATCAATTACTAGGCATTTATTGACAGTTTAAAAATGTTTTTATCCTTTATAAACCACACAACATAAAAAAGACATCTAAATTTCTCATTCATATATATATATATATGGTGAAATTACAAATTTAGAACACTATATGTATGTATAAATGAAGGACACTAATTTTTCGAGTTGTGACACTAATTTTTTCAATCCATATAAAAACAATGGATTGTGCAATTTTTAAATATTAGTGATTCAACATAATTTTGTCATGATTTATACCTTTATGTTAGCCCATCTTACACGGCATTCTTGATTTAATTTTGGAATCATTTAGGGCAGTGACCCGATGGGGTTTGGTACTGCAAGAGATGCCAATCCAAGAACATATGGATGCATTAGTGGACCAATTGACCAAATTGCCATTGGGATCTGAAGTGATGGTGTTTTTTGAATGCGAGTAATGCTTGTTCATCAGTGGAAAAGTTGGAAATTAATGCTGTGGATGAGCTGCAGGTTAATATAAAAAGTGCAATAGCAAAACAAAAGAAAGGTGTCTCCATTCAAATGGTAACTTTGGTGCGACGGTGCTGTATATTATATCGATCATAATTAATGTAGTGTGTGTATATAGAGTATATAATCTTGTGAATTTCTTCTATGCCCCCATAGTTTCTTGAAATATTTTTATATTTGTAATGACTCTAGATTTTTTTTTTTTTTTTGTGGTATAAAATTAGAATGAATATAAAATAAAGTAAAATAAAATAATTTTTTATTTTTCAAATTAAATTTTAGAAATTAAACATTATTTTCAAGATTTTCAAATATTTCTATATGTATTTTCCACCATGACAACCGTAGTCCGTATATTTATTTTTCAAAATATTTAATATGAGATTTCATAAATGACAATTTTATTATTTAGATTTTCAATAAATAACTTTTAAGTTTCTCAAACAATTTACTGTTTTTTAAGAAATTATTGTAATTAGAATAATTTTCACATTTTTGAATTATTTATCATATTTTTCAAATTAATTTTTACATTTATTTTATGTCTAATAATATTTTTTTTATTTTTGAAAGGTAATTTAGAATTATTTAAAACAATTATCAGAATAAATTTAATTGTTTCTAAAATATTTTTAGCATTGAGCAATTGTTTTGACCAAATGCTGAATGATGGGACTGAGATATGAAGTAACATTTGACCTGGCAAGCCTATTCAGACATACATATTTGCTATGTTTGATGAGAATCAGAAGCCAGGAGATGAGACTGAGAAGCATTTTTGGATCTTTTACCCTAATGGGAAACAAAATTTAGACTCTAGCACGATTCTTATTTTCAAACGTAGGAATTATCACTTGTGATGATTTAAATTTGCTTATTTCACAATTAATATCCATTTCATTTCAGTTCATCCATAATAGCCTCTAGATTTTATTTGTTTTCATCAAAATTAGTCTCTTTTATTAAAATTTCATCCAAAGTGATCAAAATTAAGACAAATATGTTCGTCAATTTACATGACTTGGACAAAATTTGCATGTAATGATTGATGAACTTTAATGAAAAATTAAAAATTGAGGGGCCATTTTTTATCAACTGAAAACAATGTGTATCAATCTAAAGGTAAATTTAAAGGAACAAAAGTGATATTTACTCTTAAAAATAAAAAAAATAAAACTTATTAAATATTACATAATATTTTTGTCTAATTCAAAGGTATTATTATGATTTGTTTTTAAATTGTTACACGCCTATTATAAGCTCGATTTCAAATGTCTCTCGTTAATTTTTTTTAAATGAGTATATTATATATATATATATAACAATAAAATAGAATTTTGAAGCAAAATCCAAAAACTTCAAATTTTCTTAATGTTTATATTGAGGAGCAGGTTTTTGAATTTCCTTATTTCTTTTATTGGGCCTGTCTTTCTCCATATTAATGAATTTGTTTTGGGTCATATGCAATCAATTGGGCCCAATTTCTATTGGGCTTATATTGTTTTTACATCCTACACTGTTTTTCAGAGAAGTTTTCTTTTTTGTTCTCCCATATTGAATATTTTGGTTTTAAGATTTTGAAGAAATATTTTTACAACATTACGTTTCGAAAAATTATTTTTCATCTACCTTCGATTATTTTAGTATATCATCTTATCTAGGGCTATAATTTAAAAAAAAAATTACATTAAGTGGCAAGTTATTTTATTAATTTGGGACGTGTGCCTAAATTTCTGTTGTTCTCTTCTTTTTTTCATTTTTCTTTTCATTTGTTTTGAGATAAAAAAAACCTTCATTATATAATTGCTAAAATTTAAAGAAAATGGACTGTGTATATGGAACTGGTATATTCCACAATCACCCTACATTTGTTGAAGATTACTAAAGTCAGATAGCATAATTAGTTGGAGAATAGTTACTGCGATTGTTCATCAAAAACTAATATTTGTAATTAAGAAGATATATAGATCATGCTAATTTGATCAAATATTGAATTATTATGTTCATCATTCGTCAATTCACTTGGAAATTTAATAAAATCAGACTAAAATTGAACAAAAAATTGAAACACAATTTAAGTACTTGATTAAGTAGCTTTCATATATATATATACACACCACAATTCAACACATATACATTCATATAACATTCATATATACACACATATATGTCCACAATGTTTTCTTTAAAGAGAGAAATAAAGATCTAACTTCCAAACCCTAAAACAACTTTAGGTATAAAAGACGAATTAAAAGAAGTGTAAATGTCTCTCATTACCCCTTTTGATAGGATAAGGAACTTTTCTACCCCTTTTTTATAACAATAACTTTTTTACCCATTTTATGTGTAAAAAGTCCAATTTGCCCTCAACTTCACCTACAATGTATTTCATATTTATGTATTTAAAATTTAAATCTAAATACACTATATTATATTTTATATCCATTTTTTCTACAAATGTCTTTGATAAACAAGTTTCTAACAATCACTCTTCAAATACAACATGTAATTTTTTTTAAAGATCTGTTTATTTAGGAAAAAGATTTCAAAAATTTGTTTATCCGGCGAAGATATGTTTATCTGGGAAAAAAGATTTTGAAAATTTGAACACCACACTCCAACCAAAACCCTGTATTTGGGAAAATCATCTGAAATTTGTTTATCCGTAGAAGATATGTTTATTTGGGAAAAAAGATTTTGAAGATCTGATGCACTTCAACATGTACACGATTATAATTTGGGATTTGTTTATACGATATGTTTATCTGTGTATTGCGCTTCAACCAAACTCATTTGAGATTTTTATTTTTTTTGGGAAAATCTGGAAAAATCATCTGATATTTGTTTATACGATATGTTTATCTGTGTATTGCGCTTCAACCAAATCCATCTGAAATTTTTATTTTTTTAGGAAAATTTGGGAAAATCATTTGAGATTTGTTTATAGTGTATTGCGCTTCAACCAGACCCATCTGAGATTTTTATTTTTTTGTATATGAGTATATTTTATGAAGTACACGATTATCTATTTTATGAAGTACACGATTATCTCGTGTACACAATGTACGTATCGTGTACACGATTCATAATGTGTACACGATTATAACATGGATTATAATTGTCGAGTACACGTTGTAAAATACATATCGTGTACACATATATCGTATATATATTATAATCGTGTACATGTATTAAGATACATATCTTGTACACGAGTATCGTGTACACGTATATCGTATACATATTATAATCGTGTACACGTATTAAGATATATATTTTGTACACGAATATCGTGTACACGTATATCGTATACATATTATAATCATATACACGTATTAAGATACATATCGTGTACACGTATATATCGTGTACACGATAGATATCTTACAACGTGTACACAATATTATGATATGTACACGTATATATCATAATAATCATCGTGTACACGTATATCAGAATATTTAACAGACATGATTTAACGTGTACAATAAGATACATATCGTGTACACATATCAGAATATTAAATGTCGCATAATTTTGACGATTTTCTCCTACTCGTGTATGTACATACTCGATTATAATGGTAATTATATACAAAATCAAGAAATTCAAGAAATTTCACAATTATTCACTGAACATTCAAATCATCAAAATCAAAAATAAAATAAATAAATAATAAAAAATTGTAACCAAAACTCTTGTCTCTCTCTTAACAGTTCGATGTTCCACCTCCAAGTTCAAATTATGCAAATCAACTCAAATCAACTCTCATTCACCTTCTCTAACCTTCTTAGCTTATCCAGATGCTATCATCTCCGAGTGCGAGTGACGTCGTGCTTCCACCATAGGCGCAAATCTGACATCTACCATCTCCGACAAGAATCACCGTCATTTCTCCCATCTTCCTAACCCATTCTCATCTCTGTTTCTCTCATCTCTCTATAACCTCATTCTCATCTCAGATTCGACAATTGATGTTGAAGTGGTGAAGATTGAGTTTCGGTGGAGCTTGGGTTGGGGGGAATGAATTTTCAATTTTCAAAATTTTAGGTTATAGAATTTTATGTATTTTGAAATATTAAAATTTAAATATAATTAAATGGTAGTATTGGAATGTATTTAACAAAATACTTTAAAAATAGGTAAAAAAGTTATTTTTATAAACAAGGGGTAGAAAAGTTCCTTGCATTATAAAAAGGGGTAGTTTTGGACTTGGCCCTTTAAAGAACTCAAAACCATACGTATATATACCAAAGCATACATACATTAAAACAAAATACAACGATATAAAGAAAGAAAATTTAACCGAGGTTGCGGTTTATTTTATTATTAGTATATTAATTTTTTAAACATCGTTTCCCTTTTTGTAGGCAGTTGTTCCCTTTTTTTTATATTTTTCTTATTTTTTTTCCTCCAATAACTACCTTCTTCCTATATATAGGAAACATTTTAGGCGGGAAAAGTAGTTATTGTTATTTTTATTAATGGTCTTCTTTTTATATATATACTAGTATTTCACCTATGTGTTGCACGATTTGATATTTTTATTTTGATATGTTTTATTAGATATGAATAATGTTATGTAATCCATTTGGTAAAGTAAAGAACAATGGTGTAAATTGTCAATGTTAATTTTTAACATGTTCAACTGAGTAAAAATGTTATTAATGCTATATATTTTATGTATTAAATGTGAACATATTAATAAATTAAATATAATGTGTATATATTAGAAAGAAAAAGTTATATATTAATCTAGAGAGGTTAATTATTCCAATGAGGATATATTAGACAAATAAGATATGTTATCAACTAATATTATTTGAGTAGGTCTTGTGCGAGACAGTCTTACGGATCTCATTCCGTGAGACGGGTAGGGGCGGGTCAACCCTAATTAATTAAATGGATTAACCCTAATTAATTAAATGGATTAATCAAGCCAAAATTTATAAGCCTTAAGTGTGTTTCTACCTCATATCTTTTCCCTCATTTCTGTTTCTTCTCCCAAAAGCTGAAATTGCGTGTTTCTGCTCATATCTTCTCCCTCATTTCTGCTTCTTCTCCCAAAAGCTGAAATTGCGTGTTTTTGCTCATATCTTCTTCCTCATTTCTGCTTCTTTTCCCAAAAGTTGAAATTGTTCATTCTACGACGAAATCCAACTTTCTTATGATAGAGAATCAAGAAATTATCCTAATTTCTGAAGAAGAAGAACTTATACACGAAGAAGAAGAAGAAGAAGAAGAAGAAGAAGAAAAGGGCTTGCAAGAAGAACAAGGTAGAATAATTAGCCTTGGTATCTGTTTGATTGTCTCTTAATGTTGATTCTAGTCAAATGCTGTTCATATTTAGTTAGTGTTCATTTCTCAAATTAGTATGAGATATTTGACTGATTACGTTGTTTGGGATTATTCTCTCTGATGACACTATACTTCTCCTCAGAAATCTTGCAATGTTTTCATTCATCCTCGAACCTGCTCCACTGTTGTCCATAAACGAGTTCTCACAATAAGTTAGGCTCTACATGTCATTGTTCTCCCCTTGAATTAGTTATGTTCATAGTATGTGTTTTTGGACGGTGGCAATTCTGCAATGAAACAACTAGCTTGGGTTCTTATGAAACAATTAGCTTGGGTTCTTAGTACAGTGATGAACATATATATTGATGTTAAAATATTATATTAAGTACTAAAGTATTACATATTATGTGTTAAAGTATTACACATCATATGTTAAAGTATTACATTTATTTTTTTTGCAGATCAGGATAGCATTTATGAGGATTTTAGCGGTTCTCTACTTGGTTTCAAAAGAAAAACACTTAATGATATGCATGATTTGTATCGTAATCATGCACTTGTCGTGGGGTTTAGTATTAGAAAATCAACTACTAAAACTTCAAGTAATGGTGATGGTGTTGTATTAGAGAAATACTTTGTATGTTCTTGCGAAGGATTAAAGAAAATACGAAGTAAAAATTCAGAAAAATCAGATGATGTATCAAAACTCAAATGTAAAAAAAAGGTTCCTATAACACGAACAGGCTGTGGAGCTTCATTGAGGGTTAAATTAAATGATTATGGTCTTTATGAGGTTGTCCATCATGTCATTGTGCATAATCATGAACTAACTAGGGTGAATTGGAATCACCTTCATCATTCTCAAAGAACAATCACCAATGAAAAGGGAAAAACGATAGAGAAAATGATATCTTCTGGAATGAAAGCAACCGATTCGTTTCGATATATGGTGCAAGAAACAGGGGGAGAATACATTGTTGGTCATACAATACGAGATCACATAAATTTTGTCAATCGCTTGAAGATGAAGATAATAGAGGCAGGTGATGCACAAACCTTGATAGATATATTACATCAACAAGAAACTGAAGACAAAGATTTCTTTTTCAGGTAATACTTTGCTTTGTATAAAGTAATACTTTTATTAAATGAATGTAATACTTAAATTAGTAAATGATATCTTTTGTTTTAGAGTCAAATTGGATGAAGAAGGTAGATTGGCTAACATATACTGGAGGGATTCAATGATGAAGGAAGATTATGGAATATATGGTGATGTGATGATCTTTGACACCACATATCGAACAAATAAATATAATTTGATTTGTGCACCATTTGTTGGTTTTAACAATCATTCAAAAAATGTTATGTTTGGTTGTGCGTTCATAGCCAATGAGAAGGTTGAAACATTTGAGTGACTTTTTGGTGTTTTTAAAAAATCAATGGAATACAAATCTCCTATCAGCTTGTTCACTGATCAAGATCAAGCAATTGCCAATGCAGTTGAAAAGGTAATACATTTTATATATAGTAAATTAGACTTTTGTGTGTATGACATAATATTTTAATTATAATTTTACAGGTATTTCCAGAAACAAGACATAGGCTATGTATATGGCATCTCCATCAGAATGCTATAAGTCGATTTGGACAATTGAAACGAGACATCTCATTCAAAGATGCATTTAAGAAGTGTTTGACAGGTTGTTATAATGAAAGTGAATTTGAAAATTGTTGGAGTTCACTGATTTCAAATTATGGTTTGGAAGGAGATACTTGGTTTGCAAGGTTGTATACTTTGAAGGAGAAATGGTGTACTGCATTGAACAAACAATACTTTTCTGCTGGGATATTGTCTTCACAAAGGAGTGAGAGTACGAACAACGCAATATGCTTCAATGCAAAGAAAACAACAAATTTGACTGAGTTTTATCATATCTTCAGTCAGACAGTAAAAAGATGGAGAGAAAAAGAACAGCTTGATGAATTTCAATGCTCACGCTCACAACCTACATCTCACTTACTATTGAGTGGAATGTTAAAACATGCATCAGAGGTATACACAATGACTCTATTCCGTGACTTTGAGGCTGAGTTTATTTCTTCTATTTCTACTTCTTGTACACTTGTTGATGAAGAAGATGTTATCAAGATTTATGACATTGCAACAAGTGATGAGGGGGAAGGTTACCATCGTGTCATGTTTGATTCCATAAGAACTTTGATCACATGTTCTTGTAAGAGATTCGAAGAGGTTGGTATATTATGCAAACACAGTTTAAGAATACTTCATATGCATTCCGTTCTTCAGATTCCAGATATTTACATTTGTAAAAGATGGACAAAAACAGCAAAGTATGGAATATGGGACAGCTTACGTAATCAAGTTGACATGACCAAGAAATCAAAAGATTGTGTCGTTTGGCGTCAACAAATGGTACGCAAATATTACAATCCTGTGATAAAATGTGAAGAAGATGAGAGAGCTAGAAAGATTCTTGAAGATAGTTATAATACAGATTTTGTTGTCATTAATAATTTGACTTCTACTATTGAGCCTGGTCAACCTTCGGTTTGTTCATCCAACATTGTTTCAGATCCAATTCGTAGTATTACAAAGGGCAGGAGCAAGAGAAAGAAGGGACATTTTGAAAAGAAAAGGAAACAACATACTCGTGTCAATGAATTTGGTTCCAAGACTCCAAATGCACGATTACTTTGATTGATATACCAACTCTTAGTATGTAGTACTTTTGTTTCATTTAGGTAATACTTTTTAATGTATTCGTTCATACTTTTGCACGATTAATTGGATATACCAACTCTTAGTATGTAGTACTTTTATTTCATTTATGTAGTACTTTTTAATGTAATACTTTTTAGTTGGCTCATCCTTGCAAAAAATCATAAATCTATTTTTTCGATTTCTTCTTACCCTTCTTCTTTGCAATCAGATTTGGCTTTTTCATACAAAAATGGTGCACTCTCTTTAGCAAAGAAGACCTATCATCATTCGCATCTGATAACAAGATTCTGATTCCAATTTGTTATAATCCTCTCAAAGCATTTCTTATAGTATTCTTCACAAAATATGAAAATAAAAAAATAATAGACATGTAATACTTCAACTTGAGGGCAACAGGTGTGCAAGGCTTTATCAGAATCTGCCAAAACCAGTTTTTCATTTAATTAAGAGCTAATTGCTTTTGATAGCTATTTCAAAGGTTTGTCTATTCTGTTATAATAGTTTTCCATAATTCTTGAGGAGCTGCAAATTTCCCGTCAACTGAACTTCCAAGTTGAATGATAGGTTTAGTCCAAATGGCTTAATTATTGATGAGCTATAAATTTGTCTTCAAGAGCTTTATCAAATTTGCATTGCAACATAGTGAAAAAACGTTATCAAGTTTTAAATGAGGAAGGAAAGGTTTCCTATTTGTGGTGGGATAGTGCCTGAGAGACTCATGTCGGAAATATTAATTGCGGTCACTCTACGGTGGGTTGAGCCGCAAGTGACACCAACCCAACTGTAAGTAGAGCTCGAGTTTGTCCAATTTCGTGTAAGTATACGATAAGGATCTGAAGTGACATGAGATTTCAAAATAAGAAGGGCAGATAGGTCGGTCGCAAGGTTCCTAATTGTTTTAGCTAGGCAAGACATGTGGCAGGTTATAACTAGTAGTGCATAGGCAAAAATATAATAGATGTTTCTCTCCATAGCTCAAAATCTATGGTGTTTTGAAAGTGTAATACTATTATATGTGGTGAGTTTTGATAATTGCAATTTATAATAAAATGTATATATAAATATATAAGGGGGAATGGAGACCTCAATGTTGAGAAGATTTGGAAATTGCAATAATTTAAGGTGGCAAATGATGACTTATTTTGAAATAATTTTCTTGTTTATTCCGAGTGGGATTCTTGATGTGATAGTCAATAAAGACTCGTATGCCAGAGATGCTCAGCGGATCTTCAAGAAGGATGAAGAAAAAAGAAGCTATAGAAAGATGAAAGAAGATGAATACTCTATTTAAATGCAATATTATATATAACTACAAATACGGTAATACTTTAGTTCATGACATGTAATACTTTTATAAATATAATGTAATACTATAGCTATAATAACCTAATTTCACAATCCAAAATGTAAGATCAATACAACCAATTAAGTATATAAAAGAGCAATTGTATCATTTCAACATATCTATTTTTAAGCTTTGAAGTGTATGTAAGCAACACCATGAAAATTAACCAATCTATATAGATTTCTAACAAAGATGAAAAGACTCCCAAAACATGTTCTTCAAGAAAGATAGAATCACTAAAGATTGATTGAATCCTATAAGAAGTTGGCTCATCCTTGCAAAAAATCACAAATCTATTTCTTCGATTTCTTCTTACCCTTCTTCTTTGCAATCAGATTTGGCCTTTTCATACAAAAATGGTGCACTCTCTTCAGCAAAGAAGACCTATCATCATTCACATCTGACAACACGATTCTGATTCCAATTTGTCCTCTCAAAGCATTTCTTATAGTAGTCTTCACAAAATATGAAAATAAAAAAATATTAGACATGTAATACTTCCCAATAGCAATACAATATATGATATTATTGAATTTTTCAGAATATAATGTCATAGTACCTTTGTCAAATCGACATGAGAATATACCGTTCCTTCAAAAAATTGCATGTGATGCATCATGTAGACTCCGCAATCAACATCACCTCTCCTTGTTTGCCAATTGAATTGAATGTTCTCAAATCAGCATGGATCCTGTTATCATGTCTCCACAATCTTCATCTATCTCATGTCCCACATTTTCATGAACAACATTCTCATTTTCAACAACAATTTTTGCAGTTTCAGGGGTCAGAAGTTCAAATGAAGGCATATCTTCAGATAGCTTCTTCATATTCAAAATTTTTTCTACCAAATCATCTATGTATTTATGAACTTCAACATCAGAGAAAAAAATTTGTGAATCACAAATAGCATTGGACTGTGAAGGACTTTGCGATTGTTTTTGCTCAACCTTTTCAGTTATTTGTTCCTTCACTTTAAGAAGCTTTTTCATGTGGAAACTAGTAACAACAGAAACATCTCTCTTAATCAAAAGGAATGTTTCATGGACATCCTACAAAAAAAATTACCTACCTTAAAATCATGTAATACTTTTAGTCATAACAACTGATACTTTTATTTATAAAATCTAATACTTTTAAAGATAATAAAAAGTAATTACATACTTACATCTTTGGCAATATTCTTGATTTCTGCATCATCCATTTCATCATTTGGAATCAAAAAACTGATGAATCTGGGATTTTTCTCACCTATTTTAATTCCATCCATCTTTTCATCAACAACTTCTTTCTCCCTAATGTGTTCTACACAACTAATAGGGTAAACATCTACCCATCCCCCTTGACCATAATGCCCAGCTTTCTTTCTCTTCTTTTAATCGTTTCACTAACTTTTCTTTTGACCAATGTTTTATCAATGGTAGAGAACACGATTCAACTACTCCTTTCCAACTAATTCTATGAAGGTAAATCATTTGGAGAACAAGAAGACAACCAGTAATATTCTTTGTGCCAGCTCTCCTATTAAAGTTGTCTAACCCAACACAAAGTTTGTCAAGCACAAACGAACACCAATCATAAGATGAAATCCAACAAGTATTTTAAAGGAGACAAATCAACACTACGGTTTGCTGTTGGAGTCAAAAATGAAGATAGACTATAAATCACAAAAAACCTTTTAAAGTCATCCCCCCCATCTTTAAAACTAAGTACCAGCTCCTTTAAGGATGCAAGAGAACCAATATTATATTTTTTCTTAAGTTTTTCAATACAATCTAAGTTCTCTTTCTTCCTAGCATCCACAACTACACAATCCCCACTTTTTGGCAATAAAAAAATATCACACACATCATTAGATGTCACAACAATACTCCTTTGACTATTTATGGTGAGCAATCGACTCCTACCATTAAAGTTCTTAACCAACCACTTAACCATAGAAGTAGGAAAACATGTCAATGAAAGATCAAGTAACCCACCAAAACCTATGTGTCTAACATCTTCCTTTTGTTTTTCAGAAAATTGATGCATAATATCGCAAAGACCATGAGGTCTACATTGAGTAATAAATGTCCTACAAAAAAAAATCAATTGGAAATAATTCAAATCATGAAATAACATTTAATAATTTTCTATTGAAAAAAATATAGATAACCTGGCTGGCTTCTTCTTATCATTATCCTCAATAGTGTTCAAATTTTTACTACAAAAAAATGCAACACTTATTTCAATAAAATTGTTATCAATATGATACACTACAAAAATTAAAATACTACCTTTCATTCTTTTGTTTTGATCTTCTCTCACGAACAATCTCGATCTCCTCTTCATTAATTTTCAAACTTTCACTACAAAATGAAAATAGGTATGTAACACAATACCTTAATAAGTTTAATGCAATATTACATATAACTACAAAATAAGGTAATACTTTGTTCATAACATGTAATACTTTTATTAATAGAATGTAATACTTTTATAGATATAATGTAATATTATAGATATAATTGAGGTAATACTTTTATTCATAACATGTAATATAACGTAATATTAACTTGAGGTAATACTTTAGTTCATAACATGTACTACTTTTATTAATAGCATGTAATACTTTTATAGATATAATGTAATACTATAGATATAATTAAGGTAATACTTTTATTAATAGAATGTAATACTCTTATGGATATAATGTAATACTATAGATATAATTGAGGTAATACTTTTGTTCATAACATGTAATACTTGTATCAATATAATGTAATATTAACTTGAGTTAATACTTTTGTTCATAACATGTACTACTTTTATTAATAGAATGTAATACTTCTATATATATAATGCAATACTGTAGCTACAATTGAGTTAATACTTTAGTTCATAACATGTACTACTTTTATTAATAGAATGTAATGCTTTTATGGATATAATGTAATACTATAAATATAATTGAGGTAATACTTTTGTTCATAACATGTAATACTTGTATCAATATAACGTAATATTAACTTGAGGTAATACTTTTGTTCATAACTTGTACTACTTATATTAATAGAATGTAATACTTTTAGAGACATAATGTAATTCTATAACTACAATTGAGTAATACTTCAGTTCATAACATGTACTACTTTTATTAATAGAATGTAATACTTTTATATATATAATGTAATACTGTAGCTACAATTGAGTTAATACTTTAGTTCATAACATGTACTACTTTTATTAATAGAATGTAATACTTTTATGGATATAATGTAATACTATAGATATAATTGAGGTAACACTTTTGTTCATAACATGTAATACTTGTATCAATATAACATAATATTAACTTGAGGTAATACTTTTGTTCATAACCTGTACTACTTTTATTAATAGAATGTAATACTTTTAGAGACATAATGTAATTCTATAACTATAATTGAGGTAATACTTTAGTTCATAACATGTACTACTTTTATTAATAGAATGTAATACTTCTATATATATAATGTAATACTGTAGCTACAATTGAGTTAATACTTTAGTTCATAACATGTACTACTTTCATGAACAGAATGTAGTACTTGTATCAATATAACGCAATACAGAAAACCACTCTACATCCTCATGCAAGTAACAAGTATGCAAATACGCATATTGGATTCCTAGCATATTAGTCTCTGAGAACATATTTGATACATTTGTTCATATCATATGATACTTTTATAAATAAGATTTGATAAGATTTGATAGTTTAAAATATTACCTATTTCCAGTTTCCAGATTCTCTACTTCATTCTTTCTTCTTTTCTTCTTTTTAGTTATCAGCATCTCATTGTCATCACTCCTTAAAATTATCCTCATCTCGCCTTTTATTTCTTCAGGAACTATATCTTTCTTCTCACGCATTTTCTTCTTTTCCATGAAGACTTTATAACCACAACAAACCTAATCAAACGTCTGCCGACAAATGTATTGGTGAGTTTATTTTTAGGTAAAGGTTGAACCTGGAAATATGAGTAAAAGGACCACTGGAGTAAACTGCAAAATAAATGCCTGTTTGTCACATTAACAGAGATGCAATGAAGGTGGTATAAAAACACACTAAATGAATGTCACAGATAGCATTAATAACAGATTTGATTGCTCAACAAATCCCTTTTCAGAAAGATAACTCATCATACAATCCAGCTCACTAATCAAACCAGTTTGTTCATCAGCAATTATTCGTGTATGGTTTATTAACGACCAACATGAGCAATCCAGACAAAGAAATAGATGAGTTATAGCTGATAGAGGTGATCATACTTAGCTCAATTCAGTTGAACGTTGAGCTTTTGCACGTACTATTGCAAGGACCCGACCATTCTCACAGCGCAATAAAGGAGGGTAATTGATACCAGGGTTGGGTCCTATCAGTATACTTTTATTGACATAATAAAATGTAATACTTTTATTGACATAATGTAATATTGTAGCTATAATTAAGTTAACACTTTAGTTCATAGCATGGACATAGTTCTGCTGAATGCTACAATGATAATTGAGTTGTGTACTTGTTATACTCATTGTGTGATAAATTCATCTTTTTTACATTCACTCACACCTACACAATGCATATCACATAAAATTAAATTCTAATAAGATAAAGTTTCAGCAATCTATATCACCAGAGAAAATGGCACAAAACTTCCTTAAATTTTACCTCAATCAGATTTACATACACTGATGAATACAAAGTAGTATCAATCAGGCAATGAAGGGGTCAAAAGGAATGAGAGCATAAGAAGTCCAGCTAACACCATTGAGGAATGAAAAAAATGAAAGGAAAAATGGCATATACTCCACACTCTTTGTACTCATCACCAGCTTCTGCACATCATCATACACATACGCACACACAACTTTTATTTTTATTTTTTATTTTCAAATACATGTAAACACATTAATATCAAATATACAATTATCAATTAACTATATAATCATCATGTGTAATGATTGATGCTTGAAGTAGAAGAAAAATACAAGGACGTACTATGACAGACAATGGTGAAGCATACATGACAATGTTTCCGGCCATACAAATGCTGCTGACGACGGCCGATCGGAGCTTCGTCGTCTTCACTAAAGTCAGCACCAGAGTGCCCAAAACCGCCACCGATATGCACTCCGCCGCCACAATCGCCACCACCCTTAGTCGTTTCTTGGCGTCGGAGAATATGAGAAACAGTGAGATACATGAAGAAATCAAATATTACACTACATTCAAAATTCAAGAGTTGCATCGAAGAATAAGAGATGATATCCTAGACTGAAATTTTCAATCCATTTTGAAGAATAAAAACATCTAAACTCTGATTTCATGTAGAAAGTGAAAAATGAGCCTTCGTTTATACCTTAAACAATGGATTAGGCTTCGTCCACAGCTTTCGAGAATTTGGAAATTTTCGATCAGTAGATTCAGAAAATGAAATGAAGAGAGGAAAACAGGGCACATCAAAACCCTAATTAATTTAACAAAACACATCAAAAAATAATAAATCAAACCAAATACCTGAAACAAATTGTCGATCGACGCCGGAGATGCTCAGAGGATCTTCACGAAGGATGAAGAAAAAAAGAAGCTACAAGGAGGGGGGGATGAAAGATGAAAGAACATGAATATTCTATCAAATGGGTTATGGAGTGACATGGGTCATGAATGGGTAATGGAGAGGATCCGCGAAAATAAATATTTGGGCCTAAGTTGTGTATCTTGGGCTGAGTGTTGGACTGTTTTTTTAATTGGGCTAAGCAGGTTAATTAGGGTTGATCCGACCCGACCCGTCTCATAGAATGAGATCCGTGAGACGGTCTTACGCAAGACTTTGCCATATTATTTTATCATGCATGTATCTCTTTTTTGTTTATATCGCATTTGGTTCATTGTCATGAAAAATTCTTCACATAAAACAAACCCCCTTCTGCTAATTAATGTCAAGTCGCTCTTTATCGTAGCATGAATTCTCTTACACTGAAAATTACAGTCAAATATTGACACTGAAAATACATTAATCTGAATGATAAAGAGGTTTGTAATCTGCAGAGAGTATATATATTCACACAATATTGTGTATTCTGTTTGGATTCCCGAATGCAGTGTCCTGATAGCAGCGAATCAAACGAAGCTTCAAGGCCCATCGAGTTTTTTACAACTGATATTCTTCAGTAAGCTAAAGCATGCTGCTGTTTTATCATTTTCTATACCATGAGATTCAAAAACACTGTATTGCAAATCTTGTGAATGAATGAAGTGAAAACCAACATGCTAACCATACCATAAATCTACAGCATTAGTTCAAAGCTAGTTGCATCCTTAATGCAATTGTACAATTATTTATAGATAGAAGATCAATATGTATAAATTTTCATATTTATATAGGCTAGTAGAGTGTATAATATTTCATTCATTTTCTAGACTTAAATAGGGCTATGTTTAGGTGAGATATGAGTATCTGGTTTGGGTAGGGCGATTGGCCTACTATGGGAGCCTGTATGAATTATCTGCAAAAGTAATTTATAAACCTGAAAAATTGCATCTCCATTGGTTGGTGAAAAAGGTGTTTCAATTAATTCATTGAAATACTCAATGTCACTGCAAAATGGTATTTATTATGGGAAAATTGCCCTTTATATCCATTTTTATAAAGTTTGATCCCTTTTTATCCATCAATATAACATTGATCACTAAATATAACAATTGATCCCAAAATACCCATATAACAATTGATCCCAAAATACCCATTTTTGAGTCAAGTCAACTGTCAATAGGCCCTACGAGTCCAATTAAACCCATGATTTAGTTATTATTTTGTTAAATAGAAAATTATTATTTTGTTAAATACTAATAATAATATTATTATAATTATTAATGTTCCAAAATATTAGTAATATTACTATAGTAATAATTTAATGTTTTCGAACATTAAAAATTATTATTTTCGAAAATAATTGTTTTACTAATATTCAAAAATCACATCTTATACAGACTGTATATTATTATTAGTAATATTACTATAGTAATAATTGTTTTTTTCAAGGCACAAAATACAAGGATGTTGGACTTATTTCTAGTTCTAATTCTACCTTGTACAGACCGTATATATTAAGAGCTAAGGCCTAGCCCAATTTAATTAGGCCCAACAAATTTTGCTAGCTAGCATCATTCACTTTTAACTGAAACATAAGATTGCAAAGCTAAATTTCTCATGGAAGTGGACAAAGTTACATAATTGTTAAGTAATGTATACTATTTCTGTTTCAGATGGTTATTTTTCTCTATTGATCGTGAGATCAATTTTCGTATTCGTATCAAGATTCACCGAAATATTAGCATACAAAAGTTTCTGGTTTAAAAAAAAACTCACCTATTATTTCTGGGCATCTATAGTCGACACTCGAGAGAGGCAAGGCCGGTGGGAAAAGAGAGGCCCGACCGAGAGGAAAGAGATACGCCACTTTGGGAAGCGGGGGCCCTTAAGCGGCGGTGCGCTTGGGCAGGAGGCGGCAGCTAAGGAATTTGAGGGAGGTTGGGGAAAGGGGTTGCATTTGCGCGGCTGCTAAAACTTGAAAGCTTGAAATTAGGAAAAAAAGTAAGAAACCCTAAGGGTATGTTTGTTTAATGATTCACCCCACCGGATTTGGGATTTTAAAATCCCAAATCCGTGTTTGTTTGGAGAATTTGGTCAAGAATTATCAAATCCATCAAAAACCTATTCTATCTAAAAAACACTATAATTAACCATATACTTAAAACCTATTACACATCAACTAACAATATAATATTACACATACATACTTTTTCCAGCATTGATTTGGCATCTACGGTAATAATCTTATCTATAAAATCTCATAACAAACACAGATTTTAACTATTTACCTTTATTACCAAATTTCAGGATTTCAAAATTAGATTTCCCCAATCCTATATAATCCTTAAACAAACATACCCTAAAATTGTTAACCGGGCTAAATGGGCTGGCCTGTTTAGCCTGTGGGCTAATAGGGTTAGGCCAAAAAGGCCCGGATTTAAACGGGCCTCTGATATCTCGGATCTAATCCTGTATTTTTTAGGGTTAAACGGGCTAGCCCATTTAACTCGGTCCGGATTAACATCATTAGGACCACGAGGCAAAAACCCAAACACAACCTCAAAAGGACTGTAGCCCGTCGACCTTTTCAAGACACGATTGTGGGTGAATTCGGCTTGCGGCAATTTGGCGTCCCATGATTTAAAATCATCCTATACTAGAGCACGAAGTAGGGCACCCAATGAGTGGTTTATTACCTCAGTAACTAAAATTCAAAGAGGTGTTCACCATACGCCAAAGGTTGCGCCAAAAATGGCTTAAAAATCAGGTATCTCTATCAAAGACGATGGTAGAAGGAAGACCATAGAATCAATACACATCCCGAAAGCCACTGTCACGGCATCAGTAGTCTTCTTATAAGTAATAAAATGAACCATCTTTGAGAAATGGTCCACAACAACAAAGATGAAGTCGTGATCGAGCTGTGTATGGGGGAGTCCCACTACGAAACCCATACTTATATCTGGCCAAGGCTGAGTAGAAATAGGGAGAGGCAAGTATAAACCCACATTCGACGCTTGGTCCTTAGATAAATGGCAGACTCAACACCAAAAGAAAAAGCGATTCACCTCACGTCTCAAGGAGGGCCAAAAATATGATGGAGAGAGCAACTGAAAGGTGCGTTCTTGGCCAGCATGCCCCAAATTATGCAATTCCTGAATGAGCATTAGGCGGAGGCTGCAAGCAGGAATATAAAGATGTGTACCGAAAAAGAGAAAAACCATCCACCAAGAAGAATTCAACCCGTTCACCTGCTGAATTTTTTTGAATAATTGTAGAGAAGAATGCATCTAGCGTAGAGCTCAGGAATCGAATCAAAACTTGGTACCAAATTCCTCATTTCAATTAACAAAGAGTGACGCCGACTAAGAGCATCCACCACACGATTGGTTACACCAGTTTTGTGCTTGATAATAAATGTAAACTATTGCAAATAAACATGTCAAGAAATATGTCGTGTCGAGATCTTGTCTTGGTTACCAATATGGCCTAATGCATCGTGATTCGTAAATAAAACAAATTCCTGATGAAAAAGTTAGTGACGCCAATGTTTCACCACCTGAACAATGGTAAAGAGCTCCAGATCATAAGTACTGAAACGTGTTTTGGGCCACTTAAGTTTCTCATTAAAATATGCCACAGGCTTGCCTCCTTGGCTAAGTACTGTACCGATGCCCAACTTAAAAGCATCACAGTGCAATTTAAACGGGCTGTGGAAATTAGGGAGGACCAAAATTGGGGCACTAGTGAGACTCTGCTTAATCTCATCAAATGCAGCAGTAGAAATCCAACAAAATTTCAAACCATGCAAACAGTCCGTCAATGGGGCCATGATACCACTAAAATACGGAATGAATCGACGATAAAAGAAGATCAAGCCATGAAAACTTCGAACCTCAAAAATAGTCTGTGGCAACGGCCAATTGGCTATGGCAGCCATCTTAAAAGCATCAACTACTAATCCCTCTGTCGACACAATATACCCGAGAAACTGGATACGGGAAGAAAAGAAGATGCACTTCGGGAGGGTGGCATAAAACTAATCCCGTCAGCGCACCTCAAGAACAGCCCGTAGATGTTGGAGATGTATCTCAAGTGTTGCACTATAAATCAATATGTCATCAAAATACACCACAACGGAGTGATCGATGAACAGACGAGAGTTTAGTTTATGACCCACATGAATGTACTAGAGGTGTTCGATAGACCAAACGGTATGACAAACTACTCAAATAAACCCTCTCAAGTCTTGGAGGTCGCCTTCCATTCATCCCTGGGATGAAGACGAATCTAGTGATACCCACTCTTCAAATCTAACTTTAAAAAAAAGTGCTATGTAACTGATCAAATATCAAGGCGTGGGATAGAAAAGCGGTAACGAACCGTAATTTTATTAATGGCCTTACTCTCCACACACATCTGCTAGGAACCATCTTTCTTAAGTGTTAGTAAGACGGTGACTGCACAAGGACTGAGGCTTTCTCGTATATGACCTTTAGAAAGGAGCGTCTCAACCTGACGACGAAGCTCTTATGCTCAATCGGGCTCATCCGATAATAAGGACGGTTAGGCAGAATAGCCCCAGGTGTCAAATCTATATAATACTGAATATCCCGTAAGAGTGGGAGGCCATCCAAAAGATCTGTTGGGAACATATCACAAAATTCATCAAGTAACCAATGTACTGACGGAGGAGGTGAGGACTCTCCAGTAGGTGGCATATGGCCACCAAGAGATAAATAACGCCCAACTCAGACATAACAGCCTCAAATGGAGCCCGAGACAGGAGTGTCAAATTAACCGCAAACATAGGGAAAGATCACTCGGCGTGATAAAAAAACAATCTTTTTACCACGAAACATAAAAGAGTACGTATTTGTCCTACCATCATGGAAAACTGTACGATCAAATTGCTAGGGACGTCCCAACAGAAGGTGACAGACGTCCATAGGCACCACGCCACAATATAGATCATCCACATAAGTAGGACCCCACAGATATAATAATCAAAACAAGACGACAAACCTGCAAATCAGTACCACGACTCAACCAAGCTAATTTATACAGTTGAGTAGAAGATAATCCCAATTTGTCAACAGCACATTCAGATATAACATTTTCACAGCTTCTAGAGTCAATAATAAAAGAACAAATTTTACCTCCAATAGTACAGGTGGACTGAAAGACAGAAGTTCGAAGCCAATCATCAATAAGTACACGGGAGGTGAGAAAAACACGACATACCATCAACAAAGGATCAGTGTCTCCCTCCACAAATTATGTGTCATCAGCAAGATCTACATGTTTAGTGGGGATATCATCAATCGTTAACTGATCAAAGACATCAAAAGTACGATATAGAGGTCGGTGACAGTCAGGCATTCGGTGTCCGATTTTACCATAATTAAAATATTTAAATGGGGGCCCACAGCCAAGTGAAAGGGGCATATGTGGGGGAGATGTATTGGTGTGAGAAAAAATAGTACCCAAACGAGATGACCCAGCATTCGACATGTGTTGAGAATGCACAGGAGGCGGTGGGTGCCTAGACAATTGCTTCTCAGCTTAGATGACAGTGAAAAGATCACATAAATTCAGTAGGTCCTGAATAGGCAGTCTAAGGTTGCCAATGTAGCGGGCAACAAGTTGTGTTGGCAACTCGGATAAATCGTTACGAGCCAACAAAGCATAAAATTCATCAGTATATTTCTCGATTGATTTCTGGCCTTGATGTAAGTATTGAAGGTGTTGATATAAATCTCTATCATAATTGTAAGGGATGAATTCAACCCTTATATATTTACGAAGCTTTTCCCAAGTAGTGATCTTAGGCTTGCCGAGATTCTGATGGTGGCCCTTCAATTGTTGCCACCAAGCTTGGGCATGATGACGAAATCGCGTCATGAGCAAAGGAACACGGGAAGCAGGGGGTACTTCCTTGAAATCCATGATCTCTTCAACAGTGGACAACCAATCAATGAAATCATTGGGGTGCAAGTCACCTGTGAATTTCGGGATTGCCACACTCATCCCGATCTCCCACCAACGATCATCATAGCGAGGGGAAGGGTGTCAAATAAGCTGGGGTGGATGATGAGCAGTAAAGGGATTGAGATCCTCCTCATCATCTGCGGATCCATCAGACCCAATTGCAGCGATCGACTGGGGTGGAATTGCGTGCAATGCCACCAATTTAGCGATGAGTTGTTCCATCTAACGATGCAATTGGACGACATCATCACGGTGCAATACCTCATCGATGGTGGCATTCTATGGATTGTGTGGGTTATGCGGCGGTATATCTGTTGATCATCCTAAAGCTGATACCATATGATGCATAGAGTAAGCGTAATAATAAATGAAACATAAACGATGTTGATAGTAAAGAATATACCGTCAATTGCAGAAGAGATGAAAATCTCAATCCATAGAATTCGGAAAGAAAAAAACTGTCTTACACAATCCTAAGGATTGTGCTTAAATATGTTTACAATAATTCACCAAATTGCAAGATACTCCCCAAACTAATTAAAAACTAGCAAAATAAGAAAATAATTAAAGTAACAAACTAAAGTTTCATAATAAGAAAATAAGTCTTTAAAATGAAAAGAGACAAATATTTAGCAGCAGCAATTCTTATTTATTACTTTTTCAGGTAAATGCCTCCAAGTAAGATAAGGCATTTTGTTCCACATCAAAATGAAAGAGAAATAGGTGTGAAAGATGGTGGAGAATGGAGAACAAGAAGGGCCTATATAAACTTAAAAAAATTAAAAGGGGGAGATATTCGAAAACCACTAATGTCTGAAAATTATACATATGAATAGATTATGAGAATATGATGGTTTTGGATTAGTGTACTAAAGCTAGTGGACGGTGGGATAGCTATTTTCTGTTTCGTGATACTCAAAATTATCTCTTGTCGTCTTTTTTTCATTTTTAATAAATAATTATATATGAAGAACATTAGACAAGAACCATACGTTATGGAGAGAAAGAGAATGAAGAATATTCGACAAGAACCATGTGTCATGAAGAGAAAGAGAATGACTGGTTGTCGTTTCAAGGCTCTGTTTAAACGAAAATGTGTGAAGAAAACCGTACCAAATACCTTAATCTCTATATTAATGTTTGGTACTAATCTTCCTCTAAATGTCTCATGTTTGGTGTGATATTAACAATAGAGTTGCCTCTAACCCAATCGAAACAAGTTAACTCAGTTGATTCAAACCTGATGAGGATACATACTCAGAACACTATTAACTCAGTCGGAGATCAGTGGTCAGCTACATCTGAAGATGATGGACGGAGGTTGCTCTTCTCATTAATACAACTTAAAAATATGAAAATGAAGATTGGAAAAAATTCTGCTATGGAAGGCTGGTTAAAATCAAATCTAAAATCATATAGTAAATGAAAAGATGTAGGAAGTCAAATAACTAGTTTGATAGATAAACTGGAGAAAAATGTCAAAACCGTATATGTAAACTCATCAAGAAACAATTGGAGAAAATTCAAGAGTTCTACCAAATCTGGGACGAGAAGAGATTAAATATACAAATGGATCATAAGTTGGAGTTGGCTGTAATTCGGTGTATATATGGTGGAGGATCAGCAAGATTGTAGGACAAGATTGAGCTCTTGGATGGTAAATATGCCAAGAAAATTGAAGAACACAATCTTCTAAAAGACGTGCAACTTAAAGAGCTTGAGGCAGAGCAATTAGCTGCTTGAAATGAGGAGACGGATAAGGTAGCTCGCTGGCTGGCCCAAGCAAATGCCTGCAGATCTAGTGATATAGGTAATTGAAAGAGGATAATTTCTTGTATAATCACGATCCCAATATGGGATATATGTACAACCAATACAAGAGAGATTATAGGCTATAATAAAGGAACTAACATATACACCTACCATCTATAAGATACACACGATCACAATCATATACAAAATATACTTAACATATATTCTAATATTCTAACACACCCCTGCAGTCGAAGTCGGAGGTTCTCGGATGCTGAGACTGTCCCTAAAATCCTCAAATAGAACCAAGAAAAGCCTTTTTCGTAAAGATATCGACAATCTGGTAACGAGACGGGACATGTAAGACGTATACTTATCCACGAGCAACCTTTTCTTGAACAAAGTGAATATCCATCTCGATATGCTTAGTGCACTAATATTGGACAGGATTCCGAGAGAGATATATCACACTAATATTATCATAATAGACCAATGTAGCTTTCAAAATAGGACAATGAAGCTCCAAAAGAAGGTTACGCAACCAACAGGACTCGGAAACCACATTGGCAACCCCTCGGTATTCTGCCTCCGCACTGGATCGAGACAAAGTAGTTTGCCGTTTAGCGGACTAAGAGATCAAGTTATCACCAAGAAACACACAATATCCAGATGTGGAATGTCTCGTATCCGGACACCCACCCCAATCTACATCGGTATACGAGATTAAAGTGGACGTGGAAGATGGATACAAATGCAACTCATGATCAAGTGTTCTCTGGATATAGCGTACAATACATTTAAGAGAGTGCATGTGTTCTTCCTTTTTGGGTCATGTATGAACAAACAAATCTGTTGAACTGCATACGAAATATCAGGCCTCGTGAAGGTGAGATATTGTAGGCCCCTGCAAAGCTCCGATAGTGAGAGGGATCAGCATAAGGAACACTGGAATTAACATTACGTTTCGGTTTAATATCTACCGGTGTAGAAGACGGCTTACAAGAGACATATCAGCCCGTTCAACAATTTCTGCAGCATACTTCCGCTGAGATAAAAATAGCCCACCCACATGACGGGTCACGAAAATACCCAAGAAATAACTCAATGGCCCCAAGTCTTTCATAGCAAACTCCAAGCTAAGGAGGGATATGATAGACCTGCGAAGAGCATCAGAGGAAGCTACCAAGATAATATCATCCACATACAAAAGGATGTAAGCTATATCATGACCGTGTCAGTAAATGAAGAGAGAATGATCCGAAGTATTGTGAGAAAATCCAATAGTAGAAACAAAATTCGCAAATCTTTTATACCAAGCTCGTGAAGCCTGCTTGAGCCCCTATAAAGATTTTTTCAGTAAGCAAACACGATCAGGATGAACTCGGTCCTGAAATCCTATGGGTTGATGCATGTACACAGTATCATTGAGATGACCATGTAAGAAAGTATTTTTTACGTCAAGTTGGTGAATTGGCCAACTTTAAAGAGAGCCAAATCGAGAATAGTGCGGATAGTTGCAGGTTTGACCACCGGGTTAAAAATGTCGTCGTAATCCACACCAACCTGTTGAGTTTTCCCATCTACAACAAGACGAGCTTTATGCCTCTCAAAAGTGCCATCAGAATTTTTTTATGAGTAAAAATTCACATAAACCGCACGACATTCATATCAGGTGGACGGGGCACCAACTTTCACGTCTTATTTTTACTAAGAGCATTAAATTCATCATCCATAGCCATTTTCCAATTCGGGTCACGAAGGGCTGACACTAGTGTATGAGGTAGTAAGGATTTTGTGACATGAGTGTAAAGGTCAAATAGTCGTTTGGGGTGGAAAATACCCCGTTGACTGAGTGTCACGAGCCGGGTAGTCGGAATATGACTGGGAAGAGGGGGAAAAATAGGTTGATTGGGAAGGTGGTCTGATGGACCCGGTCCAATATGAGAGGAAGGCTGTTGGGAAGTTGGGTTAGCCGTAGGAGGGTTAGAATAGGGGGCAGGTTGGTGAGGCTGAGATTGGGTAACGAAATGGGCCAGTATGTCCAAAGCCGCCACCTATTACGGACTAGGTAGGACTGGATCCAGCAAAGAGGCCAAATGATGTACCACATAAGGGGAGAGACCATCGTCCAAAAACTCATGGGTATGAGGCAGAGAAGCATGCAATTTAGCAAAAGGAATTAGGTCTCATCAAAAATAACATGGCGACTTATGATGATTTTATGAGAAGATAAATCATAGCATTTGTAACCACGATGATTAGAAGGGTAACCCAAGAAAACACAAGGAGTCGAACGGGCTTGCAGTTTGTTAGTGATAATAGAAGGGAAGAGTGGAAAACACAAACACCCAAAAACCCGGAGATGAGAGTAAGTGGGATCTTTTTGGTAAAAAAAATTGAGAGAAGATTGGGAGGCTAAGTGTTTCACTGGAAGAATGTTAAGAAGATAAGTAGTCATTTACAAAACATGATGCTAAAACAAATGAGGGAGAGATGCATGGGTGAGTAAAGTATGAATAATGTTGTTTATTGTTCGGATTTTTTGCTCGGCCTTCCCATTTTGTGACGATGTATGAGGATAAGAAAGGTGAAAACTCAACCCATTCATTTTACAAAAATCCCAAAATGGTCTATTATCAAATTCCCGACCATTATCACATTGGATATTTTTGATATCCCTTCAAACTGAGTTCGAATAAAAGCTCTAAAAGTAAGAAAAGTGGGAAATCTTGAGATTTATTCGACAAGGGAAAGGTCCATAAAAATTAGAGTAATCATCCAATAACAATACAAAATGACGATGGCTCGAAGAGCTCAAAACGAGAGATGACCAAAGATCACTATGGATAATATCAAATAGCAAAAACGTGCAAGATTTAGAAGAAACAAATGGCAACTTAATATGTTTCCCAAGGGGACAAGAGTGATAAATATGAGGAGTCCGAGTTTGATTACAGGCAATCGATTTATTTATTCTAAGAAAATCAAAATCGAAGCACCAGGGTGTCCCAAACGTGCATGCCATAACGAGGGTGCTAAAGCAGCAAAAGTAAAAGGTGAATTAGCTTGAGGTGAGGTGAGGAAATTGGTGAGGGGATAAAGCTCACCCTGACTATCACATCTCATTATACGCCTCCTCGTTTGAAAATCCTTCATAGAAAACCCAAATGGATCAAATTCCACATAAATTTAGTTATCACTTGTAAACTTACGATCTGATACTAAGTTCTTAATAAGGTGTGGGGCATGAAGTACATTTTTCAAGGTTAGGGGAGGGCGTGTGGGAGATAAAATTGTGTGACCATAACCACAAATTGGAATAAAATGACCACTACCGACAATTATACCACGATTAGTGCTTATATTAAAATAAGACGAGAGATTACCTTGTATGGACGTCATGTGGGAAGTAACACCGATGTTCATGTACCAATTTGCATCCGGAGGATTAAGTCCGAGAGTGTGCATCGCAACCTCAATATCCATCGGGGACGGCCCAACAGGGGCTGCCGCATAAGCCTGGGATGGGCGTGGTCCAAGAATACCCGACTGATGCTGCGGCTGTAGGGCTAGTACAGATTCTGGCCTCGCCCAAGAAGAGGTTGAAGGGTAAAAACATGAAGGTAGAGCCCATGAAAGCCACGGGTATGGCCACTGTCCAGTAGGCCACTATTGTGTGCCCAGTTGTAAACGGCCGAAATGCTGCTGACCGCCACCAGAATGCTGGCCATAACCACGACCACGGCCATCAGGTTTGCTGCCACCACGATTGTCCCCACAGTACTGGTTTTTGGAACCGGTGTTACGGGTCTGACCTGTTTTACCACCAAAAAGATGAGAAGGAGCATCATCCGTACCACGAGCAACCATAGTAGAACCCGATGCAGTTACATTCCTCTTCGTAAGACCGGCTTCTTCCAGAGTGAGCATGGATCGGGCTTGATAAAAAGGAGGAAGAAGATCACTTTGACGGAGAATTGTTGCAACCCCATTGTAAGCCTTCGTGAGATCAGCCACAATCTGAAGGATAAGACGGTTGTTCGTGACCGGGACACCGACATTTTTGAGTTGATTCGACAACTCCTTAAGACGCTGACAATAGGCAGATACATTCAGAAAATTGTTCATGTGAATATGTGAAAACTCATGCTCAAGAGTAACTGCACGGGAGTGTTATTATCCTGAAAGATGTTGCACAGCCTATTCCATGCCTCAAGGGTCGAGACGTCGGGTTCCAGAATAGTATGCAACAGTCACGAGAAATGGTCGCATAAATCCATTGGAAGACCGTAGCATCAAGGGTCGACCACAGGTCACGTTCATCATCGATGGTAATCACTTTCTTCTTACCGGGTGCCGGTGGGATAATGTGGTGGATAACTCTGTGAAACCGAGCATGAATCTTGAAGAGCTTCGTCCATGTCGCATATTAGACGTGTTCCAACTCAAGAACAATAGGGATATGGTTCGTGATGTTTGAAACAGCAAGGGTAGGGTGAAATTTTGAGTCAGTCATGGTGGCTGACGGGAAACTAAAGGTGATGGGGAGGAAAAGAGGTAGGTCGCGATGGAAGATTTCAGAGAAGATAGAAGAAGATCGTGCCCTAGTTTGATACCATTAAAAAAGATAATTCTTTGCATAATCACGATCCCAATATGAGATATATGTACAACCAATACAAGAGAGAGAAGGAACTAACATATACACCTACCATCTATAAGATACACACAATCATAATCATATCTACTGATCTGAAAAATAAAGTTGGGGTAGAATTCTCACTGAGATCATTTTTTGCAGGGGTTGAGCAGAACCATAAGGTTCCAAAAGAGGTGCCGGAAACTATTACTAATGGAATTGTGGACTTTGATAATCCTATTGAAATGAGTAACAATGCTTCTAATAAAGTGATTCATGAAACTGATGCAATTCATTTGCCTGATGCTTTGGAGAACCAAAGAGATGAACTTGATGAGACCCCCACTAGTGGTTTACCTTTAGTAGGATTGGACAAATATTGGAGCATTCAAAGCAAACAAAAGCCTCCTCATATCCTTGTGCCTTAGTGTTGCCGTAAGTATGTGTCTTTTCCATTGCTATTACGTGTGTCCATTGCTATTATGTGTGCTTAATTTTTCTCTTTGCTCTTATACTTGAAACAATTGAACAATGACGTTGTTGAAAGCTAATAACTACTTTGATCAGCATTTAACAATTTTACAGTCCAAACCAAAAGACCAAGACCATCTTTATGGATCTAGTTACCTTTTCTCTAATCCTAACCATGAAGTCCCTTTATGGTATCCACATCTGTTTGCCTTGAAAGTTGATCGTTATACGATCATGTATCAAAGGCGCAATAAAGTTTGCCTAAAAAAAGTTGAGTGTGATATTATCATATATGAAATGAACAAGAAGAGAGACGAGAACCTTTATGGCCAAGACACATGATGGGTTATTAGCTTAAAGTTATTCGATTTTTAACCGAATCCATAGGGATTTCAGTAAGCTTACTTTAACTACATGTTTTTACTTATTGTTTAAACAATTCTCAGTTGAATGAAATCACCCGGGTTTGTCTTATCAGATGATTAGATAAAATTATCAAGTTTGGTCTTTGGGTACCGAATATATTAAAATTCTACTGAATGTTTGGACTTCATTTCCTTCATTAAAAGGTAAACTGTGGTATAGAAATTTGAACTTTCTGTAAAATAAAGTATGCTACTAGGATCATTGATAGGCCAATTTAGCAGGTCATTATTCTTTTGGCATCTCTCTCGACCGTGCACTTTGATCAACATTGTTAAAAAATAAAGGACTACTTGTGTTTTAAGTCTCCAACAGTTTGTCAACAAAACTAAAAGAAGATAAACTTTACTGGTTTTTAACTTCATAATATTTAATATTTTAGATAAGAGTAGAACATGGAGGTGTACAATCATTGTTTTGTCTTATGTATTTATGTGATGCAAAACTTAATTTATTGGGTGATTTAGCAAAAAATTGCTAATGAAATAAATTATTGTAAAAATTTAGCAAAAAATTTAGATAAGAGTATTTTTGTCTTCTGTGTTATAACTTCATTGTTGACATCATGAAAGATGGATAGCCAGGTTTCTACCTCCATCTGCATATTGAGATTTTAGATGTTGAATGAATTCTTCAGAACCAAAATACTCCTTATAATTAACATGGAAAGAATGATCTCTCTACAAAATGACATTTATAAAACAAGGTGGATCTTTATCTTTGTGAAAATGTTAAATCCAATATTGATTGTTACCCATCATTAGCAACGCGTCGATATAATTCTTGATATAATTCAATGGTAAAACATGTACCTTTTGTCAGCAGTTGCAAAAGAAGATTAATATTTGTGAAGATGTAAGTAGCGCAATGTGATTAGAATGTAAATATGAATCATTAAATTGGAATGCCATCTCATTTAGATTGACAACACGATCTCGATAGTTTCTTATTCTTTGAACAAGATCTGATCCGGAAGTGGATGTGTACCTTGCAACAAATGTTCAATAATGGCGGCAACTAATCGAAATCTCATTTTCTCGATGACAGTGTGGTTGGACTCCCTCCAAATCTTCACTTATAATGGTGAGTTAAATTATGACCAAGGCCGACTAGGCCACAAATACTTAAAATGACGAATTATGTCGGCCAAGTTTTTACGTTATCAAGTTATTTACGTAATGTCGACCAAGTTGGTAAGCTATCAAGTTATTTACGTGATGCCGACCATGTTATAAAGTTATTTGCTAAGGTTGTACAAATTGATAATTACACAAGGTATAATGCATGAAGCCGAGCTGATCGGATGAGTTTACAAACTTATATACATTAAATTTATCTGATTTGGAGGTTAGAACCTCTTACAAAAAGGTCAAATGGCCGAGTAAAAAACAAACTAACAAAACAAAAGTAAAAATATACAAGTTTATTGGTCAAGAACATTGATCGTCTCGATCTCAACAACTTCATTGGCATCCCCTAGCTGGACGACTTTAGGAATCTCCCCCATGGCATAGTTCGGGTCGGACATAAGCCGAATAAGGGGGTCGGTCGAAGGAGGTACTCCGACCCCGGAGGGAGATACTGGGACAGATCGTTCATCATCCCCAAATAGTAATGGGGGATGGGATTCTTTTTCACGTAGTCGGCTAGAGCCACCATAAGTGGACGGTCATCAAGTTTTTCCCTCCTTGCCACATCAATGTTATCAATAAAGATAAAGTGGTAACCCAATATGCCATCGTACTTGCATTCATCGGAGTCCCTTTACTTGAGTATGACTGTAACCTCATCCATCAGGACAGCCCTTACAACTTTCGGCTCGTTTTGAGCAACCTCAAGCTTAGCCTGGAGCCGAGCATTCTCCACGGCCAGGTCGACCACTTGCTGGCGATCCAGCTCGACCGCCTTGGTGGCTCGGCCAGTAAGTCTTGCAAGGAGGCCAGCTGGGCCTGAAGGGCCTCCTTCTCCTCGACAGCGAAGACCAACTCTCTCTTTTTCTCTCATAGCTTTACCTTTTTGGCATCATATTTTTTTGAGCTGGTTGAGGTGATGGAGGTGAGCTCGCCATGAGAAGACAAAAACATGAGCCTAGAGGACAGAAGCACAGGCATCCATGTCCGCGCCAGCTATCTGGCCGACATACCTCTCAAGTTTTTCGATCCAAGACTTGATTGGGGCCTCCGCTACTGTCTCGACCTCGGGAGGGAGCCTGTTCAATAGATCTACACTCGGGTGTTAAGCGCGAGTGTAGCTGATTTGAAAGGGAGGCCTCCGCCCAAGGTACTCTTTGGAAACCTCAATCCACTTTGGGTCTCACCCACAAATGCTGACCGAGCCAGCCAGAGAGGACTTAGAAGACCAGACACCAAATGGGACAACGATTGTGATGTCAGATGTTTCGATCGGCTGGTCGGTAGAAGTTGACCTCGGCTTCTTAGCAGGTGGGGCTGTCTGGCTGAAAGAGCCCCGGCCAAACACTGCTATGGCTAAGATTGGGGGATCAAGACCTTGATCATTTTCTCGATCGGCCATCTTGATCGATTGCTTCGGCTTCTTCGCCTGCCTAGCCCAGAGCTAGATATACTCTCGTGGGTCTATTTTGAGTGGCAGGCTATCTCGGGGAATGATGGCTGTAAAGGAAAAAAAACACTTAAGTATAAAAAAAAGAAACCGAGCAAGAATTGAAGTGATAGAGTGAGATATTTATCTCGAAAGTTGTTAAGAGCGGGATCAAAAGGGAAAATAAAGCCTGCTCGAGTAAGTCGGTCTTGTGTGATCAGAATTTTAAAAGTTCATCGGTTTTGATCGATACTATCCCTTAGAAAGCGAATCTTCTGGGAAAATATCTCACCAATCAAGAGGTTCTGGGTAGGAATTTCTGCAAAACAAAAAAATAAAACATCAAAAAAGCTGATCGGACATGAAAAAAGACTTAATATCATTAGTAGGTCCGAAAGAGGTGGGACAAACCACTCTCTAGGAGAGGTTGTCACTGCTTAGCCTGGCCAGAACCACTTAGTCTTCTAGTCCTTAATAGATAATGGAAGACCATAGACCAATTGGGGTCGGAGTGGTCGGAGGAAGAGGTAGTAGAAGTGATTATTCGCCTCAAGAATGAGCTTGATGCTTAGTAGCCAAGCTAGTTCATGTGGGGTCAGCACCCGAGATTGTAAGAGTGGAAAAGATTAAGCAGGTTGTCCAGCTGTTCGGGTGGATCTGGGTCGGCGCTACCCCCAGTACCATAGGAAGTAGGTGAAACAAGAGGCCAAGAAAAAGTGGAGACCAGCCTCGAGCGCCCAGATGCTAATGACCACACATCCTTTTGGAGGTTTGTCCATCCTTTCCTCGAGTCGGAGAATGTCAAATGTGATGCCTCGAGAATTGTTGAACAAGGTATGTCACCGATCAAGCTCAGCTTGGGTTACAACCACCGATCAAGAAATGGCCTCAGAATCTTGAGACGGTTGTTTGGTCCGACGGTAGCGACGTGGTCCCCTAAGCGATATCTCCAAGAAAACATTAGCAAAGGTCAAGCCTGACTTCCCGACCTCTTCTGCTACAGCGGGGGTCGGGCCCCTAACTACCTCAACATCTAAGGAGCTGGATGTGGGATCCAGCTCCTTCGAGTTATATTCACAACCCCAGATGCCACCTGGTCGTAATCCCGGACCGACCCACCCCCGAAAGACTGGTTGAATGGGGACATAACTTATGAAGTGATTAGGAAATTACCTAAGTGATAAACTAGACGATTGATCTTTCGTGGTGGATTCTGCTCGGAGTTCTAAGAGATTTCTATAAGAGTTTTGAGTTTACAAAAAGAAAAATGAAGAAAGATCACATTTATTTATAAGGAGGGCGCGACTTTTCGACTTCCATCTCTTACGATTATGACACGTGGCAGATCAGATAAGCCACAATAGTCCACATGTAGAGCATTGGAGGAAGGTCAATATCAACACCAAATTTGTGTGCTCAGCGTGGGTGGTTGTAATCGGTTAGGTCCCGATAAAATTAATTTTTATCATGACCTCAAGGGCTATTGTTGACCCCCCAAGTCGAGTCCGATCATAAACAAAGATTTGGCCGGCTAAGAGAGATAACCGATCAAGACCAATTCCATTGCACTTAGTCCTAGTTCGACCCCGTTTCGAATGCAATATCAGCTCGATTATCCTGAAGAGCTGACCAGCAACAATTCCACGACTACCCGATTGGCTGTCTATCGACCCGGCTAGGAAATGATGAGCAGTACAAATGAAATGATCGACCAAACTCAATATGGACATTCAAACAACTCTCCTACAAAACAAGAAGTGGGAGAAAACTAACTTCTCACTACATTAAAGATAGGAGGCGGTTGAAGACTCAACTTCCCACATCCTGGAGGAGTAAGAGTGATCGTGGGGGTCATCCTCCACTACTTGTATTATTTTTGTTCATAAATAGTAGAAAATGAGAGGTAAAGGGGGTTGGAAAATCATTGTATTCAAGCACTTAAGAGAGCTATTTTCTCTTAACTCATATATAAAAAACGTTCTAGCCGGCCACAAATAACCGACCAATTTGCCGAAAAAATTTGCCCGTGTAGGCTCCGAACACAGTGTTTTCCACATATTTAATTCGATTTCTTTATCCAATTCGATTCAACAAATTTCATATATGGTTTATATATTACTAGATTTGAATAAATATTTAAAGATAAAGGTGTAGATGGACCCTTAAAAAATAAAAAATGATTAGGTATTCGATTCTATATGATAGATCAAATATTACAATCACTAGTTCAAGATTACCAAAGTTTTTAAACAAGTTGTACTATGTAAAATTAAGTTAAAATTTAATTTATTGGATATCTCATCTTTTTCTTTTATTATTTTTTTAAATAAATCCTACCTTCTACTTGCTATTACTTTGTGTTATTAATTAGTAAGTGGATCTCAGTTTAGGTAAACAGATGAAGTATCACTTTTAATGATTTAAATTTACTTATTTCACAATTAATATTCAGTTCATCCATAATAGGCTCTAGATTTATTTATTTTCATCAAAATTAGTCTCTTTTATTAAAATTTCATCCAAAGATATCAAAATTAAGGCAAATATTTTAGTCAATTTACATGACTTGAACAAAATTTGCATGTAATGATTGATGAACTTTAATGAAAAATTAAAAATTGAGGGGCCATTTTTTATCAATTGAAAACAGTGAGTATCAATCTTAAATAAAGGAAAATTTAAAGGTACAAAAGTGATATTTACTCTTAAAAATAAAATAAAATAATTATTAAATATTACATAATATTTTGTCTAATTCAAAAGTAATATTATGATTTTGTTTTTTTAAATTGTTACACGCCTATTATAAGCTTGATTTCAAATGTGCCTTTTATATATATATATATATATATATATATATATAATAAAATAGAATTTGAAGCAAAATCCAAAAACTTCAGATTTTCTTAATGTTTATATTGAGGAGTGCGTTTTTGAATTTTCCTTATTTGTCTTCTATTGGGCCTGTCTTTCTCCATGTTAATGAATTTGTTTTGGGTCATATGCAACCAATTGGGCCCAAAAGGTTTCTATTGGGCTTATATTGTTTTGCATCCTACATTGTTTTTCTGAGAAATTTTCTTTTTAGTTCCCCCATATTGAATTTTTTGGTTTTATAGTTTTGAAAAAAAATATTTTTACAACACTATGTTTCGAAAAATTATTTTACATCGACCGTCGATTATTTTAGTATATCATCTTATCTAGGGCTATGATTTAAAAAAAAAAACATTAAGTGGCAAGTTATTTGATTAATTTGGGACTCTTCTCTTCTGTTTTTCGTTTTTCTTTTATTTTGTTTTTTATAAATAAAAAAAAAGGCCCTACATTTTATGATTACTAAAAATCAAAGAAAATGGACTGTGTATATTGGAGCTGGTATATTCCACAATCACCCTACATTTGTTGATGATTATTCAAGTCAGATACATGAATGATCATATTGCATAATTAGTTGGATAAATAGTTACTGCAATTGATCGTCAAAAACTAATATTTGTAATTAAGAAGATACATAGATTATAATAATTTGATCGAATATTGAATAATTATGTTCATCATTGGTCAATGCACTTGAAAATTCAACAGAATCGGATTAAAATTAAACTGAAATTAGAACACAATTTAAGTAAATGATTAAGTAGCTTTCATATATATATATATATATATATATATATATATATATATATATATATATATATATATATATATATATATAACACAATTCAACACATATACATTCATATAACATTCATATATACACATATATGTCCATAATGTTTTCTTAAAGAGAGAGATTAAAGATCTAACTTCCAAATCCTAGAGCAACTTTAGGTATAAAGGACGAATTAAAAGAACTCAAACTCATTGCGTACACCAAAGCATACATACATAAAAACAAAATACAACGATATAAGGAAAGAAAATTTAACTGGGGTTACGGTTGGCCTAATTAGTTTAACCGCCACGTTCGCTATTTATGGGCGGGGTAGGTGGCGGGGAGGGGTACGGAAGCCGAGACCTTTCCTTGACCACTGCAGGTGGATCATGTTGGATGTTTGAAGAAGAAATGCAACATAAACAATTGAGTATAGACCTAATGAATTCACAAAAGTAATTACATGGACTTTTTCGAACAATATTTGATGTGCCCTCCATTTTTGTTTGATCAATTCTACTCTCAAATTCAATGTGTGGTAGGTTTTTTGAAAGTTAATGAAACTATATGGGATGGTTTTAGTGTACAATCGACTATCTATATAAAGGAGAACAAATTTCTCTCTCTTACCCATTTAAGTATACTATTAGAGCTTTTGTCATAATTAAAAAATATTAAAAATTGAACAACAAAATGTTTTCAAGAAATCTTATGGTATATGGAGTAAATTAACAGGTATGCATGGAATATTATATATATATATATATATATATATATATCAGTCCCGCTTCCCTACCCACCGTGGGCACGTTAAAATATGTCCACGGCTGATGTGTTAAAAATCCAGAATATCTATTAATTTTACTTTCCATATAATGAGGGAATAAGATCAATACACGTCATCTATGGGCATAATGAAAGAGTTTACATACAATAAGTTGAAAATTAAGAATTTTTATTATCTGAAAGAGTGATTGAGGGTAAATTTAGAAGAAAACGAGGATTATAAATAAATAATTAATTAATAATTGAAAGTTAAGACTTAAGAAGATAAGCCACAAAAATGGCACATAAAGAAGATAGAGAGAGTATTATATATATATATATATATATATATATATATATATATATAAAAGAATGATCACCATGGACACTATTGTGAAGTCTACAATGTTTTCATATTAATATTTTTTTTTTAAATCTTTAGTAGATAACATTTAAATGCAATAACTATTAATGTGGGTAATTAATGACTTCTAATGAAATGTTGATAAGAAACGTTACTATATAATCTAGAAATTTTAACTAGATTTCATCAGTGTGCTAGACTTAAAATATAAAATTGTCACGCCGCAATTTTTATTCAAAATAAAAATATAAATTTTCATCTTTGGGCGTTCAGCAACATATTAAACTCAATTTTCTTTTAAAAGGTCATTTATCTAATTATAAAAGAAATATTTTATAAATTATTACATAAAACATTTAAATCTTAACAAAACAATGGTAAATAACATCAGTATTTGAATCCTCGGCCTTAAGCTTTACAAACTCAAAATTTAAGTTTTAGAAACATTGACGACATTATTTACAATCAAAAGATAAAGCATCTTCATTCCACTTCATCGGCAAAACCATCTTGGATCTATATAACAAAATAAATAAAACGGGGTGAGCGTACGAATTACACTCGGTGGAAGCAATTTCACCTATAAAGACATCTTTTATCAAAATAAACTCATGAAAACATAATCCATAACATTCGATCATTTAACATAATTATATCACATAAATTCGAGAATTAATCCGAATTATCCTTTTCCATTAACCTTTACCATTAACATTTACTGTTAACCTTTACCATTAACCTCTACCGCTAACCTTTACCATTAACCTTTACCAGTCATAAAAATATCTCAATCAAACAATCCAAATAATTCAATCAATAAAATAAATACGCATATCAATTTATCATCAATCCTATAACTTGAATCCTTCAATAATACACGTATTCGTTCCAATCATCCATCAATCATCAATATTTCCATCAATCAACTCAATAAGTTAATAATCAAAATCCATCACTTAACCTTAATCCTTCATCAATCTCATTCACATTCACATTCACATTCACATTCACATACAAATAATAATCTGAAAAAATTGCATATATTAATAGCATAAACTTTATAATGATATAATTTAAAGAAATTACCCCCAGCTTTAAAGTAGACAGTCAAAAGGCTTTAAGATCCCAAGCTATCTAGGGTGCAAACCCCTGCATCTCGCCTACAATCATAAGGGTTCGACTTAAAATTTAATCGAATTATCATTGATTTAATAGCATAATATATATAAGGTAAAACCTATTTTA